>JAGKQL010000055.1:2570051-2582908 GCA_018398635.1 Cyprinodon brontotheroides | reverse complement strand
TTCTAAATGACTTCGTTTCGAGTAAATTCTGGATGCTACCCACTCAGGACACTTGGATTACATTGGACGAGCAGTATGGAGGAATATTGACAAGTTTTTGTGGACTTTTGTGGACCTTTCTGTCTCGGGCGCCATAGACCTCCATTATTTGAATGTCAGCAGACAGCAAGAAGCCTCCCAGATCTCCAGATGCATTTGAGATATCAAAAAAGTACTCCAGAGTGTTGTTCAGCATGGAGGTGGAGTAGAAAATGAAGGCTAATCATGTTTTGGGTGTACTATTCCTTTAAACTTAGAGTTAGACATACTTTAATGTCATTTTGTTCACACAGAGTTGTATACAAAAAAGTTTGTTCAGTAAAGACTTTTCCATCTTATTAAGTAAGCCTGCTGTTGTTTTGTTTACATTTGTCTGTAGCACTCCGCAGCTTTTTAAACGGTCAAGAATGTCTGTATTTGAGACATTTTGTGAATGTAGCTCCAGCAGTCATGGATGCAGCATCGATGCCTGGTTTGTAGCGCTTTGAACGGAATATTCTGTTAAAATTTTGAGAGCGTTTCTTGGCTGTTGCCTTGAGGCGGCGCCATCTTTTAATTTTATTCAAAGAAGAGCCAAAGTAAATACCAAAAGAAAGAGGACAAAAAGTTGTTGAAAGCATGATATCAGGTGACACCCCCTTTAAAAGGCATCAGAGATGAAACGATTGGAAGACCAAATGTTGATACACTAAGAAAATAAAACAATGAGAGAAAAAATACAAATAAAAGTGGAATTCAAAGCAAAAAATAAAAATGAATATCAGAGCAAGCGGGGTTCATTCCATGTGTTTTAGGTACTAAGAAATTGCTGAAGTCGGCTTTTATTGGCGTTTCACAAATCCCAGACCTGGTTTTAATTAACCTACAAGTAGATTAGAATAATCTAGTCAATGTTAGATGTTTCTAGGTGTTGTACTTTTTTAATTAGAGACGATTAAAAATGCTGAAGGTAGGTAAAGATTAGGTGGAATTGCCCCTTACTCATTTTCTGAATCAAAAGCCAACTTCAGCTTTGTCTTGTTGCTCAGGTTCTCTGACCAGGAATAATTTGCTCTGTTTCTTGTGTCCTTCAGATGTTAATGAGCACAGATGCTGGTGACTGTTTACCGAGCTGATCCAGTTCATAAAGTTGATCCATCAGAGGATCAGATGGATCATCATGAAAACTGGTCAGAAGTTCTATAAAAACTGATTCTAGAGACAGTGATGTCATTGGTTCTAATAGGGATGACTACAGTATTACTAATGGGTTTTACAGCTCATGTGTTTTTTGTTCTGGTTGTGATAACATTGAGCACAGAAGCGTAGTCAGTAAGTGATGAGGCAATGTACAGACAGCGCTCTGACTCCACTTCTGTTAACCTGGATCCTCTGGTTTTTCCACCTTCCTAGAATCAATCTGATGATGGAGATGAGCTGACTCATCATTTCTGCAGAGTAACAATGACCTCAGATCAGAAAATGAGATTGGAAGCAGAAATGTCAGGCTGCTGAAAGTTCTGTTCATTTCTGTGCTCTCAGTACCGGGTCTGGGCTCCTTTGCATGAATGACTGCATCAATGCGACATGGCATGGAGGAGATCAGCCTGTGGTTCTGATGAGGTCCAGTGGAAGTCCAGCTTGCTTTGATAGCAGCCTCTGATCACCTGCATTGTTGGTTCTAGTGTTTCTCATCATCCTCCATAGATTCAATTCTATTAATAAAATAATTTATTAATCTAGAAGGGAAATTAAATGTTGCAGTAAATCATAAGGTTTCATTTTAACCAGTTGATTTAGGTGTTGACGCTGTAGGCAGGAAGGATCTTCTGTTGTGGTCTGTCTTCCACCAGATCTGGAGAAGCCTCTGAATGAGGAAACGTTGTTGTTCGAAACAGAGGATGCAGAGGATGCTCACTGTTGTCCATAATCTTCTTCTTTGTGAAATCATCTCCAGAGGTTCCAGAGGAGTTCCTAAAACAGACCCAACCTTCTTTATTAGCTTGTTTAGCTTTTTTAGGTCATTTGCTCTGGATCCCATTTAGTTCACATATTGATGTTGCTCAGATCAGGTCTTTTTTTAGGTGAACGGATCAGAAGCTGTTCAGACATGAAAGATCAGATTTGTGTTACATTAGCCTGCTGTGTGTGAGTCAAGTCCAATACATCATCTGAACTTTTTCTCATCTATTTCTTCTTGCAGTTGATGCTGCTTGTGTTGTTCTGGTTCTGGATTGTGTTGCAGCTCTGCTCTTTGTCCAACACAGATTTCTCCTGGAGGAGACTAATAAACACTCATTAATCTGGACCTTCACACTTCATGAGAACATGTTCTGCTTCTGCTTGGTTTACTACTTTAACTTGATAACTTTTCTGGGACTTTAGCTTTCATTCAAATTATTTTTCTACATTTTTAGTTATTATTGTTTCATTATTTAAGTTTAACCTGTCTCTCTAGTTCCTTCAAAACGTATTTTATTCTTTATTTAGATTGAAGAGCTGCAGTTTATCAGAGATTAGCTGTGCTCCTCTGGTCTCAGCTCTGAAGTCCAACCCCTCCCATCTGACAGAACTGGACCTGAGCAACAACTACCTGAAAGATGGTGGAGTGAAGCAGCTCTGTGGTTTTCTTCAGTCTCCCCTCTGCAAACTACAGACATTGAGGTCAGTCACAATGTTTTAGTTTAGTGCTGATATTTATGATGGTAGAGTTGTATTGACTCTAAACTGCAGACATATGGCTGATATTCTACTGATCCACACTGAGGATCTTCAGGCTAAAGTCTGATGTCTTCTTCACTGCTTTGATCCAGTTAAAGTTTATTTCTTTTTTGCAAACAAACTTCAAACCTATCATTAAGTATTCAATAATAAGCAGGAAACATGAAACAATTAGTTGAATTTCAGTGTGGGGTTGCAGCATTATCCAGAACTATTTTTCTCTTCTGTAAATCAATTGGAGCATTTACACCAAACACTAAAACTGTGAAAATGTCTCCAGGTTTGTCTGCTTCTGCTTGCTTTGAAATGGCCAGTGAAAGCACCCTTTGATAGAGTGGGTCATAAAAACCATTTTATCTGGTTTGGAGCATTGGGTGGGGATCTGAGGAAGAGCAGTGCAGTGGTTCATATCCTTTCAAAGTCATCGAATATTTAGTGTCAGTCTGGGAAATTCTTTGTCCTACACTGCTCCTCTTCTATATGGAGTTCCTCAGGGTTCTGTTTTAGGCTTCCTTCTTTTTACTCTTTATCTGCTCTCACTTGGATCCTTAGAAAACATGGGGTTTCTTTTCACTTTGATGCAGACAATAGTCAGATCTCCTGCTAAGGTGCAACAAAAACTCTGATGAATCTCTTCTGAAATGTTTGGATAATGTGAAAGCATAGATGGCTTTAAACATTTTACATTTTTATGAAAAAGACCAAAGTGATGTTTTTTGGAGGCACTTTCAGAGAGCCTACCTTTACACCTGGGCTATCTGGATCATTTTGTAAAAAAGATGGCCACAAAGTTAAGTTTTAAAATGGACAGCCATCTTAACTTTGACAAAGTTAAGCTGTTGTCAAATCCAGTTTGTCCCTACAAACTCCCTACAATATTAAATAAGGAGTTTTGTATTTTCCTAGCTCCAGTGAAGGCAACCAAGGCATGAGGCTATGACCAAAGAGGAGTTTTCTGGAAGCTGCACTCATCCATGTTTTATTGGCTCTCAGTGTTGATACCTTTTAGAGTTGTCACAGAGGATAGTTGGCAATAAAGAAAAAAGGAAGATAATAATTCTCATACGGTGGCTGGCAGTGGACAGAGAAAGCCAGCATGGAACAGGTAAACAAAGAAGGGATTTAAATCTGTTATGTTTTCATAATTCTGTATTTGTTTTGTGACACAATCTTCAGCGTACCGTTACCATCTGATCATAGTGTTCTGTGGTTAAACCTCCCACATGCTTTTCAATAGGTGTGTGGTGTGCTTTAAACTTGGAGAAACTCTGCTCTGTCATCCATCTTTGCGCCTAGCCCTCGTAAACCACTGAGCAGATCGATGCTCTACTCTCTTCATCTGTTTTTTCTCAACCCCGTCTCTACTTACTACTTAATAAACTTTATGTTTTTCCACCTCATGAGAAACTGATTTTATGGGGTATTTATTTAATTATATAACTATATCAGGACTCAGACAATACCTGCACTATGCCTGTTCTGCCAGTCAAGCTTTTTCTATGTTCTCGTCAAGAACTTACTTGGTGAGAACAGGGGTTTAAACTCCAACAATGAGTTGTTTGTCAACAAAGGATCTTAAAGCTGTAAAGATCAGGAAGGCCTCATGGTCAGATTCCCATCAGATTCCCAGTTTAGTAAAGACAGCCAACAGGATCATGGGGACCCTGATCCGATCTAAGGTACCAGATCTGTTTGGATGGATCACCATAAAACAGGCTACCAACATTCATTTTGAGACAGAAACAGAATCGTATTATTAGTTTATTTATTCCTCCTTCAATCCAACTAGGAAGCGACCGGACGGCAGGAGATGAACAGAAACCAAGATAAATGCAGGGATGTGTTTGAAGACTTTTCCTCTAAACTTTTTCTCATCAATTTCTTCTTGCAGTTTATGCTTCTTGTGTTGTTCTGGTTCTGGATTGTGTTGCAGCTCTGCTCTTTGTCCAACACAGATTTCTCTTTGAGGAGACTAATAAACACACCTTGAACTGGATCTTCACACGTCATTAGAACATGTTCTGCTTCTGCTTGGTTTACCACTTTAACTTGATCATTTTTCTGGGACTTAAGCTTTCAGTCAAATTATTTTCCTACATTTTCATTTATTGATTTTTCATTATTTTAGTTTTAACCTGTCTCTCCAGTTGCTTCAACACGTCTTTTATTCTTTATTTAGATTGAATGGCTGCTTGTTGTCAGAGATCAGCTGTGCTCCTCTGGTCTCAGCTCTGAAGTCCAACCCCTCCCATCTGACAGAACTGAACCTAAGCAACAACGACCTGAAAGATAAAGGAGCGAAGCAGCTCTGTGGTTTTCTCCAGTCTCCTCTCTGCAAACTACAGACATTGAGGTTAGTCACCATGTTTTAGTTAAGTGGGGAAATTTCTGATGGTAAAGTTGTGTTGACTCTAAACTATAGACATACGGCTGATATTCTACTAATCCACACTGAGGTTCTTCAGGCTATAATCTGAAAAGGAGCATGCTGCAGTTACACCGCTTCAGTTTGCTTTTGAACTTTCTTACTTTTATCTTTTTGATTGCTCTTTTTTTTCACAGTAACTCTGTGAAGTATTGTCCTCTATAATGAGGTATTTTTTTGTTGTTGCTTTTATCATGCCACTCCCACCGAAACATGCTGACTATCTAATGCCGCCCGGCGTGGTAGCCAGAGAGACTGTAATACTACCCAAACTCTGGAGGAAAACACGCCGAGGTTGCAGAGGAGGAAAGCAACATCGGGGGATGAAAGGAGGATCAAGATGGGATGGGCTTATTGAAAGGAGAAGATTTAGGCGGTGTCTGCCCTCTATCGTTATGGGAAACATGCGGTCCCTTAGCAAGAAGATGGACGACCAATGGGAGCCAACCGAAGTACCCGGACTGCAGTCTGATGTGTTTCACCGAGACATGGCTGCACATTACAGACCAGATTTTCTCCGTGGATGGCTTTCATACCATCTGGGCCAACCGGGACACTAAGAGTGGTAAGCGAAAAGGAGGGGGGCTTGCCGTTCTAGTAAACAGCAGATGGTGTTACCCTGGTCACATCACCATTAAAAAACAGCTCTGAAGCCCGGATGTTGAACTGCTGGCTGTTGGACTCCTTCCATATGAGCTGCCCAGAGAGATCCCACGTTATCGCTGTTGTCCTGTACATCCCTCCCTCTGCAAATCCAACATCTGCCTGCAGCATCATACATACAACCATCTCCAAAATACTGATCCAACATCAATGTCACCATGAACAAAGTCCTGCTGACCTTCAAACCAGGAGAGGATCTAGGATTCGATGAGATCAGGGGCTTAGCACTGAGGGTGAGAGTGCAGACTTTCTGGTAAATCCCATTCTAATGTTTGTGTAAAATATGACACATTACTGGATTAAGGAAATTTCTAGTATATGACATGCTATCACACTGAACAATTCCCCCTCCATAACATGGGAAGTAATTATTTACCTGCAAAACCTTAACTGTGCCTCTTCCTCTCTTCATCAACAACAAACTCTGTGGATTTGGGGACATTTGATCATTATTTGCCAAAGTTATGAGAGGGGAATTATAAATTTTAAACATCTGATATAATCTGTTCCCCCATCACATGGGAAAAAAGAAACAAATCCTGTGAATTTTGAAACGTTCATTATTTTTCTACACTGGAAAAAGTATAACCTTGCTCAAACAAAACAGAAAAAATGATGTCCAGATATCACATCTAAGATATTTGGCTTCACCAAATCTGAATTTAATCACTTGTTATGACCTGAATATATTATGTTGATGTAAACAGTAATACTGCACTTGACACAACTTAAAATCTTTGCCCTTTTCCAAATGATTTTCTTAACATTTCCCTTGATGGACCAAACAATATATTGACATTGGGCCAACCTAATATACTTACTTTTAACTAAATTAACAAGAATTAATGTTTGTATAGAAACCAGTTAATTTAAATATATCTAAATGAGATTTTTTACATTATATTTGACTTATGAAATAATTTTCCATTTCCCGTCTTCCAAACTATAAGAAAGAAAAGGAAACACCTGGCCAACATCCAACTATCCATTATCTGACACGCTTCATCCCGAGTGCGGTCAAAGTGCCTATCTCCAGCAGTCTACAGGCGAGAGGTGGGGTACACCCTGGACAGGTCCCCAGTTTAACGCAGGGCAACATAGACAACCATTCACACCTAAGGAAAATTTAGAGAAGCCAATTAAATTAACAATCATGTTTTTGGACTGTGGGAGGAAGCCAAAGAACCCACACATGCTCAGGGAGAACACGCAAACTCCATGCAAAAAGATCCTGTCTGGCAACAGTGTCCTGTCTGGCAATGTGGCAATAAGAATAATTGTCTTTGATGCCAAAAAGAGCCCAACTGATTTTACTTTCAAAAGTGTAGCAGTATGGCAATTGCCATATTGCTCAACTTGTTTCATGCATATCAATTGCTTATTTATAATTATGCAGGGAGTTTTACAGTTTATATGGACACTGCAATGTAAATACAGCAGAAAAACAGAAGAAAAAGGAAGAAAAAGAGAAAAGATGAAAGAAAGAGGAGATAGAAAGGAGACAATGACCAAACATTTTTAGTCAGCTTCATCCCTTGCAACGAGATGTAAAAAGAACAGCACAACTGAAAGACATGGTACGAGATATATAATAAAGCCACACCTTGAAACTATCACTGATGTGGTAATATTAAAACCTGGCATGTACTCTGTGTTACCTGAAGATATGAATGTAGGCTTTCTGTATGGAAGTGAATCTCTGAGTACCTGGAACCAACCACCCTGTAATTGTTTGTGAGGGTGCACTTGTGCATGTAAGGGTTATCCCATAGAGAAAATGCTCAGCAGTGGTTGTGAAGACGGAAGAGGCGTATCCACCAGAGCACCGAGTCCAGTGCGGAGAGCTCAAAGCCCCAGAAACCCAAAGGGACCCCAAAAGGCGAAGAGCACCAAGGAGGGGCCAGCCCGACCCCCACCAAGGGAGGAGGAGGGACAGCCCCGAGGAAGCCCCTCAGCCACCGCAATGCCGGCACCCCAGGGAGCCGCTTGGGGCAAGTCAGCGTGCTCCGCCGACAACTCCCGGCCACCACCCCTGAGAAGGGAATCCGGTCCTGGGTCCAAGGGATCTACGAGACCCCAGGGGAGCCCGACCGACGAACCAGGAGCCCCAGCCAGACCCCGGCCGGCCGAGGGCCCACAGAGAGGCCGCCAGGAGCCAGAGACAGTAGCTGACCGGGCATCCACTCCAAACCCCGAGACTCCACCAGTGCACCGGCGAGCCCCCAGCGCCAGTCAGCGGAGGGAGAGCAGGATAAGGGGAATGGGTAACCGCACTTAAGCGGAGACTTGGGAATGTGTTTGGGGAGAAGGGGGCAGTTCAGATCCCAACCTGGGAGAAAAAAAAATACTCAACCAATCTCAGTCACGCCTTCCCTCCCTAGTGCCCCCACTCGCACCACAAAAAAAGGAAAAAAAAAATAACGCAGAGTTACATTCACACATAACACTCATCCAACAATATCAGGACCAAATACTCGGCGGCACCAGTGGTTGGTCCCAGGGTTATCGGATGACCCAATAAGTGAACCTAAAATCCGGATGGAGGGAGGGGAGTGGCAACATAGCCACACCAACCCATCTCCTTCCTGCTTCGAGCCTGGCCCCCCCGGCACACGGACCGGATCACCCCCAGCCATAGTCCCCCCGGGACCGGTGCCCATCCATTCCGTGCAGGCCACCCAACCACCGCAACTCCAAACTTATTCAACCAGCCAATAAATGCCCCTCCTTCCAACCTTCTTTGAGGAGAGCAGAAGTGACAGCCCCGTCACCGGCAGGCTACCTAGGCCCCGCAGCCACCCCCACCAAAATCACGGACCAGGCGGCTCACTCTTCCTCCAGGCCCCAGACTCCGGGTGGCAGCTGGGGAACAGGGGTGTGAGAAGAGCCCGATCCTCCAAGCACCTGCTCAGATGTGGTGATGTTGCATGTTGCTCTCAGATGTAATTAAAACTGGGAGTACCAAGAGGGCGTGTCCAGCACAGTCCACCCGCCCTCCGGGGGATAGGTGGTGCCAGCGCACTCCCCATTCAACAACCAAGAACCCTCAATGTCTAAATGCGAGAGGGGATTGAGGGAGTCGACCATGGTGAGGCCCATACAATAAGCCTCCCCCCGGGTGGCCTTGACCCCCTCCCCCCAGAAAATGCCCTACATAGATGTGTGTTGTGAAAATGTTGTAGATGGAAGTGTCTAAAATGCAAAATAAAATTGGGGTGGGGGACGTCATCAGAAGGTAAGGCCCTCCAGTAACGACCCCCTCCCCAAAAACGTACATGTGTGGCAGTGTGATGGAGCAAGCAGAGGGAGGATTTCGGGGATAGGGAGCAAAGGGCTGGGGTGCTTACTACACTCCCAGGGAGCCAGCTCCCCTGCTGACTCCAATAGGCAACCCCGTTCCCCGAAAGCGCCTTCGTAGAGGGGGGGCCCACCAGTCTCACCACCAAAGCCCGTGGGTCATGGAATGGCAGCAAGACCCACCAGCCGGCCGGGCACAGGGCCCCACACACCACCACCCACCCTCCATACTGTCCATCCACAAAAAAACAAAAAAAAACAAAAAAAATAATGAAAATAATGGGGTGGGTAAAAAAGGGGTTGGGGTTGGGGGCAACCCCGGCTGGCCAGTCCACGCATTGTTACCCAGAGCCCCCACCCCAGATGAAGCCCCCACCAAGGCTGCAGCACAGACCCCAGGGCTGTAGACCCACCAGGCACCCAGCTCTGGACCCCCAAACCAGCCCCTGTGCTCCCTATAGGAAGGGCTCCACAGCCCCTAATTACACTAAATGATGGAGCCGCATCAAGGAAGCCCAGAGAGATCGGTCTGATGGGGATGCAGATGCTGTCTCAAGATTAATATGATCCAACAACAGATTTTGCATTGTATTAATCGTAAATTGGGCTTTCTGGTCATCTTAAATGTTCTTAGACACATCTGAGCCCAGATGTTTTGTTCAAAGCTGACTGATAAATCCTCCCCCCATTTAGTAATAGGAACAGATATTGTATCATCCAGTTTAGTCAATGTCCTGTACAATTTAGACAGTAGTTTGGAGGGGGGTTTAACTCTAGAAACTCTGATATGTTAGTTGGAATTTTTAAACCTCCATCAATATGCTTAAATTTATTTCTAATTATAGCTTTAATTTGCTCATATCCTAAGAATTTTTGTTAATGCCATATTGCAAATTTAATCTAGCAAATGTGATAAACTCCGTACCTTCAAATAAATGATCCAGATAGTTAATACCTTTATTCTTCCAGTACGGAAAGTTTATCATATTTCTAATTTAGCGTTAAAACCATTTGTTTGAATGAAAAGTTACATGTTACACTTTTTTCAGTGTATATCCTTTCAGTAAAAGTTTTAAAAAACGATCCACTGGACTTGGTTTCTAAGGTCTGAAAATGTTTTTCTTCCACTCCATTCAAATGTCTGACATTTGAATGGAGATAGCTTCCTGGAGTGGAAGCGAAATGTCGTAGCATATACACTACCATTCAAAAGTTTGGGATCACCCAAACAATTTTGTGTTTTCCTGAAAAGTTGCACCTGTTCACCACCATACGTCGTGAGATGAATAGAAAATAGAGTCAAGACATTGGCAAGGTTAGAAATAATGATTTGTATTTTAAATAACATTAAACTTTGCTTTGGTCAAAGAATCCTCAATTTGCAACAATTACAGCATTGCAGACCTTTGGCATTCTCGCTATTAATTTCTGGAGAATTACACCCCACACTTCCAGAAGCAGATCCCACAAGTTGGATTAGTTGGATGGGCACTTCTTGCGTACCATACGGTCAAGCTGCTCCCACAACAGCTAAATGGGGTTCAGATCTGGTGACTGCGCTGGCCACTCCATTACCGATAGAATACCAGCTGCCTGCTTCTGCTCTAAATAGTTCTTGCACAATTTGGACCCCAGACCATCACATTACCTTTACCATGCTTAACAGATGGTGTCAGGCGTTCTTCCAGCATCTTTCCATTTGTTCTGCATGTCACAAACGTTCTTCTTTGTGAGCCAAACACCTCAAACTTGGATTTATCCATCCACAACCCTTTTTTCCAGTCTTCCTGTGTCCAATGTCTGTGTTCTTTTGCCCATCTTAATCTTTTTCTTTTATTGGCGCGTCTCAGATATGGCTATTTCTTTTCCACTCTGCCCTGAAGCCCTGAATCCCGCAGCCCTTCAATGTAGATGCTGACACTGGTGTTTTGGCGGATACTATTTAATGAAGATGCTAGTTGGGGACCTGTGAGGTGTTTCTAAAACTAGAGACTCAATGTATTTATCTTCTTGCTCAGTTGTGCACACGGCCTCCCACTTCTTTTCTACTCTGGTTAGAGCTTGTTTGTGCAGTCCTCTGAAGGATCGCACAAACAGGCTATTCTTTATCTGCTCCCACTTGGATCCTAAGAAACATGGGATTTCTTTTCACTTTGATGCAGACGATACTCAGATGTCCTGCTGAGGCAAAACAAAAACTCTTGAATCTCTTCTGAAATGTTTGGATGATGTGAAAGCATCGATGGATTAAAACTTTTTAAATCTTAATTAAAAAAGACAAAAGTGATGTTTTTTGGAGGCACTTCAGAGAGCCCACCTTTACACCTGGGCTATCTGGATCATTTTGTAAAACCAATGGCCACAAACTTAGGTTTTAAAATGGACAGCCATCTTAACTTTGACAAAGTTAAGCTGTTGTCAAATCCAGTTCGTCCCTACAAATGCCATATTATATAAAAAAAATTAGTTTTGTAATTTCTCAGCTCCAGTGAAGGCCACACAGGAATGATGTTATGGACAAAGAGGAGTTTTCTGGAAGCAGCACTCATCCAAGTTTTATTGGCTCTCAGTGCTGATACCTTTGTTAGGTTTATTCTTTATGTGCATTGTTATTCTGTTAGCCGGATTAGACAGAGTAGAGGGCATTCCTTCACATTGTGGATATCACTGTGTGTAAGGAGGTACTCTAAATAGGACAGCCTTCTTGTCTTTTAAAGATACACAGAATATGGGCACTTCTTGGAGCCTGACTGATAGAGGAGAGCTATCTGTAATCCTTGGGCATGAATGGCGTGTCAGTTTCTGATACGGACAGCTAAACATCCATCTTTGCGCCTAGCCCTCGTGCTCCACTCAGCAGGTCGATGCTCTCTCTTCATCCTTTTGCCCTCAGCTATCTCTGCACTTAATACTTAATAAACTTGATGCTCTTCCACCTCATGAGAGCTGGCTTATGAAACTTTTTGTAATTTCTATAAAAATAAAATACTATATCATATCCAAATAAATATTCCATTATCTTGATGTTTATTTGCATAAAGACCCAGATGAAAATAGCACAAAGACCTTCTTGGAACATTTATGTCTTTAATTCCTCTTTTTTTAATCAATAGATTTGGGATATTGGTTAGGATGTGTGAAGTACCGGCTCTGGCTTTGGTGGAGGTTTTTTGTTTGTTTTATTTTATTTTGTAAAAAATTCATTTGATTTGTGTTCATCTGACTGTTAATCATTTTTCTGCCACTAAATAAAAAAGTTATAATTTATTATCAACTAACATCTAATAAAAGGCGGTGAAATGCAGGTCCAGACTAATCTAGAGTGTGGTGATATCACAAGTACAGTGGGGCAAAAAAGTATTTAGTCAGCCACCAATAGTGCAAGTTCTCCCACTCAAAAAGATGAGAGAGGCTGGTAATTTTCATCATAGATATACCTCCACTATGAGAGACAAAATGAGAAAAAAAATCCAGAAAATCACATTGTCTGATTTTTAAAGAATTTTTTTGCAAAATATGTTGGAAAATAAGTATTTGGTCAGTTACAAACAAGCAAGATTTCTGGCTCTCACAGACCTGTAACTTCTTCTGTAAGAGGCTCCTCTGTCCTCCACTCGTTACCTTCATTAATGGCACCTGTATGAACCCGTTATCAGTATAAAAGAAACCTGTCCACAACCTCAAACAGTCACACTCTAAACTCCACCATGGCCAAAACTAGGGAGCTGTCAAA
>JAGKQL010000055.1:2497586-2565051 GCA_018398635.1 Cyprinodon brontotheroides | reverse complement strand
TTTGACAGCTCCCTAGTTTTGGCCATGGTGGAGTTTAGAGTGTGACTTTTTGAGGTTGTGGACATACTGATAAGGGTTCATACAGGTGCCATTAATGAAGGTAAAGGAGGTAACGAGTGGAGGACAGAGGGCCTCTTTACCGAAGAAGTTACAGGTCTGTGAGAGCCAGAAATCTTGCTTGTTTTGTAACTGACCAAATACTTATTTTTCCAACATATTTTGCAAAAAAATTCTTTAAAAATCAGACAATGTGATTTTTCTGGATTTTTTCTCATTTGTCTCTCATAGTTGAGGTATATCTATATTGATGAAAATTGCAGCCTCTCTCATCTTTTTGGTGAACTTGCACTATTGGTGGCTGACCGAAATAAATACTTTTGCCCCACTGTATGCATACAATTCCTGACATGCTGCTTTCTTCTAATCGCTTTGAGCTCCCTTCTGGACACAGAAAGACGTATTGCCCTGTGTTATCTGTGAAAAATCCCCATTACACGAGCTAACAAAGCTGAACTTGGCTTCTAATTGGGGAAATGAGTAAAGGGCGATTCCACCTAATTTTTCCCTACCTTCAGCATTTTTAATCTACTCTAATTAAAAAACAACAACACCAAGACACATCTCATCTGGACTAGATTATTCTAAACTACTTGTAGAATAATTAAAACCAGTTCTAAGATTTGTTAAACCTTTCTCTGATTTGTGAAACTGCAATAAAGGCAGATTTTAACCCTTGTACAGATTATGGTATTGCTGACAGATCAACAGGTTGTGAGAAGTGATTTTCAGAAACATTTATTTGATATAAATGTTAATTATTTTTAATAGTAGTAGTAGTATACATAATATTAGTATAACATCCTTATTTTCATCAATGTTATTGAAATAAAACATAAAAATTTCAAGAACAGGATGTAATGGTATTGCTGGTAGTAAGGAGTGATTGTTTCTGTAGTAAAAATATCAAAATAATATTGTAAGCAGTAGTAGTTGCAGCAGTATAATAGTCTTATTTTTTATCAATCTTATGCATAATTTCAAACTGCAAGAAAAGGACAAACTTATATTGCAGCCATAAAGATCCACAGTGTGAGAAAAGATTAACAGAAAACATTTATGATAGAAGCAGTATTAGGCATCTGGTGGTATAATATGCTTCTCTGTTTTGTTCTTATTGCAATCAATTGTATTATTAGACTGATTAATTTTATTTGTATCAATTTTAAAGATATATTTGATAGAGTTGGAGCACTTTGTTAAAGTTTGCATGGATTGGACAGCGCTCCGAGTCCATTCCTGTTAATCTGGATCCTTTGGTTTTACACTTTGCTAGAATCAATCTGATGATGGAGATTAGCTGACTCATTATTTTCTGCAGAGTAACGATGACCTCAGATCAGAAAAGGAGATTTGAAGCAGAAATGTCAGGCTGCAGAAAGTTCTGTTAATTTCTGTGCTCTCAGTACGGGGTCCTTTGCATGAATGACTGCATCAATGCGGTGTGGCATGGAGGAGATCAGCCTGTGGTTCTGGTGAGGTCCAATGGAAGTCCAGCTTGCTTTGATAGCAGCCTTCAGATCACCTGCATTGTTAGTTTTGGTGTTTCTCATCTTCCTCCATAGATTCTATTCATAAAATACTTTATTAATCCAGAAGGGAAATTAAATGCTGCAGTAACTCATATGGTTTCATTTTAACCAGTTGTTGTAGGTATTGATGCAGTAGTCAGGAAAGATCTTCTGTAGTGGTCTGTCTTCCACCGGACCTGGAGAAGCCTCTGACTGAAGACACTTTGTTGTTCATCAATCCTCTGCAGAGGATGCTCACTGTTGTCCATAATCATCTTCTTTGTGAAATCATCTCCAGATTTTCCAGAGGAGTTCCTAGAACAGAGCCGACCTTGTTTATCAAATTATTGAGCGTTTTTAAGTCATTTGCTCTGTTACTGGATCCCATTTAGTTCACATATGATGTGGCTCAGATCGGGTCTTATTTTAGGTGAACGGATCAGAACTGGGCCGTTCAGACATGAAAAAGATCAGATTTGTGTTACATTAGCCTGCTGTGTGTGAGTAAAGTCCAACACATCCAATGCTGGGGTGGGTTTGAAGACTTTTCCTCTGAACTTTTTCTCATCTATTTCTTGTTGCAGTTGATGCTGCTTGTGTTGTTCTGGTTCTGGATTGTGTTGCAGCTCTGTTTTTTGTCCAACACAGATTTCTCCTGGAGGAGACTAATAAACACACCTTGATCTGGACCTTCACACGTCATTAGAACATGTTCTGGTTCTGCTTGGTTTACTACTTTAACTTGATCATTTTTATGGGACTTTAGCTTTCAGTCAAATATTTTTATTCATTATTTATTCATTATTTTAGTTTTAACCTGTCTCTCCAGTTGCTTCAACACGTCTTTTATTCTTTATTCAGATTGAAGAGCTGCAGTTTATCAGAGATCAGCTGTGCTTCTCTGGTCTCAGCTCTGAAGTCCAACCCCTCCCATCTGACAGAACTGGACCTGAGCAACAACAACCTGAAAGATGGTGGAGTGAAGCAGCTCTGTGGTTTTCTCCAGTCTCCCCTCTGCAAACTACAGACATTGAGGTCAGTCACCATGTTTTAGTTTAGTGCTGATATTTCTGATGGTAAAGTTGTGTTGACTCTAAACTGCAGACATATGGCTGATATTCTACTGATCCACACTGAGGATCTTCAGGCTAAAGTCTGATTTCTTCTTCACTGCTTTGATCCAGTTAACGTTTATTTCTTTTTCAAAGCAGTATACTTTAAGTAAATTATATTAAGTATACTTAAGTATAAGTATACGTTTAGAAAGTATACTCGGGCTATGTACTTTTAGTGCACTTGAAGTATACTATTTTAATACTTCTTCGAACTAAATTGGGACATTTTTAAGTTTACAAAAGTATACTGATAGTATACTGTTCCAAGATCATTTTAAGTTTACAAAAGTATACTGATAGTATACTGTTCCAAGATCATTTTAAGTTTACAAAAGTATACTGATAGTATACTGTTCCAAGATCATTTTAAGTTTACTAAAGTATACATTAAATTATTAAGCAAGTACACTAATCTATATACTAGAAGTTTACAAAGTATACTTGTGGTTCACATTTTAGTTTGTTGAAGTATATTTAAAATATACCACCAGTATACTCTTCAATATCCTGCCAATATAATAGTTATATACTGCTAGTCCATATTTTACACATTCAAGATTTACTGAAACTAAAATACTATTTTTGCTATTTTAATTTGTATAAGTATACTTAAGTTCACTGACCATATTGTAGCACATGTAGCACATGTAGCAGTATGTCCCCTCACAAATAGTCAGAACATTTCTGTTGTGGAGAGAATTACCAGAAAGGGCCAAGAACACTATCCCTCCAGAAAATGAAAAGGTTCGATCTTTTTTTGAGGAACTTTACTTTAACAAAAGAAAAACTGAAAGTTGTAAAGTACTAACTGAAAGTGTCAGGGGTTTTGGTAATCCAACAATGCAAAAATCTATTAAAATTTCGTATAGGCTTGCAATTGCAAAGTTGTGTGGAAATCTAAGCAACTGCTTCTGGTCTTTCAACCGTTTTTTGGTCAATGGCGTTCTGTATCATAGTCAAAAGTATGACAAATTGAAAAAGAGATACAACAGTGCTGTATGCTTAAAAGACGGAACACTTTGTTTAATAAATGACTTGGTTATTTTTAAACAAAAATGTTCACATGAAATTTCTGCTTTGTGTTCTTGTACCAAAATGTGTTGTGTTTTAGTTGAAGTACTTGCTAAATTAGACAGACCTGTATGTAAAGATTCACAGATCAACATACAAAGTACTTTCTTATTTGAGGTTAAAAAAACTGAAACTGTTAACGCTGTGTGGCCTGACATGCTTCTAACCAAATGTGTTCTTGTTGAAAGAGATAATGCTTTGTACATAACACCATTGCCAAATGCTTGTGAGAGACTAGAACTTGACCAATAAAGTCAGTCAAATGTTTCCCTGTGTCTGTGTATGTTTTAAGTTACACAAAGATAAATAAATTACATACAAATCAATATACTGTAAACTTTTTTTCAAACTTCCTCCCATGATGTCTGTCTGTCTGATTAGAGCACATTGTATTGATTTACTTACCCGTAGACTTCTTTTTATACTTATCAGTATAAGTCAAGTACACTTGACTATACTATTGTAAAGTATATGAAATATAGTTTAGAATAAGTAAACTTTAAGTACACTGCCGGATTTTAAGTATGAAATTAGTGCACTTTTAGTATACTTGAATAACTGCTTTTTGATCCAGTTAAAGTTTATTTCTTTTTCAAACTTCCTCCCATGATGTCTGTCTGTCTGATTAGAGCTAGCTAGAAGAAAGTAGTTCTGGATCAACTTTGTTAAAATCTGTTTAATCCTTCATGGTTGATGAGATCAGTATTCTTCATTCAAGCAGCATTTATTCATCCTTGAGGAGAACAGATGCAGTTTTTTCCAATGTTCTTTCTGTTCTGGTCAGACAAAGAATTTCACTACTTAACACTAAAACAAACATCTGGGAGGGATTTCCATGAAACTTTAGCAAAACAAGGTTCAGACAGTTTGGACCAATCAGAGGGATGATGAATAACCTTGAACCTAAAGGAGTCTGGCTTCCTTTCCAGAACATGTGACCCTGAAAGCAGCTTCTCATTGGTCAGTAAGATCAGCCTTTAGGCCTAGCCTTGTCTAGCAGGTGTGCAGCTGAGTGAATGCTTTGGTGAAAATAGAAACAGAACGAGCTCACATTCAGCTTTAGAATGAAGGAAAAGAGGAATAGATGGAAAAATCATTTTCCCTCCATAATCCACCTCTTTGACCATAAAGGGAACCTGTTACTTGTTTGGTCAATAAAAACAAAAGGGAAAAAACATGAATATATGTAAAGTTAAAAACTGTAAATAAAATAACTAAGGTAGTTTACTACCAGTCATCTCAGTAAAAGACTAAATAAAATGCATGGCTGCAATCAAGCCAGTGGAAATGCTTCTAAATGTTTCTATGAAACAATAAATGATTGAACCACTAAACAATAAATCAATTCTCAGATATATGATGAATACATCTGGCTTCAAGGATAAATGATTAAAACACTAAATTCAACATAAATGTTTAAGGCCCAGCAATAGCTGAGGTGGGTTAGCAATGGATAAATCATCATCAATTCATGGTTAGAATGATTATTGAATGACTCGTGTCATTTAACTTGTCAATGAATTAACAAATCAAATCAAAGAAATGTTTTCCAGGTTCTTCAGTCCCTGTGTGTGTTTCACCTTCAGAAGAAACATTACTGAGGAAAAAACTACATTTAACATCAGAACAGTTATTTCAGTGACATAGATATAGAAATCAAACTCATTATTATTTTTATTATTATTATTTTGACCAAACTAATCTGATTTCTTCAGCCTGTAGGTATTTAGTTTTTGCTGGGATTAACATAATCTCTAGGATTGGATTTCCAATCCACTAAAGACCAATGAGGTCTTTGACTGTGGCTGCTGCAGTAATGCAGACGCTGCACATGTCTGCTGTGGTGAAGAGAGAGAAGCAACCCTCTATGATGGAAGAAGAAGAAGAAGAAATGTTTGTTGTTTGATTGGAATTGAACATTCCAGCTAAATGAGTCTTCTGCATTGAACATATCAGCCTTAGTGAGCAGCTGGCAGCACCTGGGGAGCAATCTGGGACTGAGGGTCCAGCTCAGGGACCCAGAGAGGCAGTCTGTGGGGCTCCATCCCAATACTTCCAGCCTTCTCAGAACACAAGCGCTCTGAGAGCCACTTTGATGGAGCTGAACTGGAATCAGTTTTCCAGGATGACTTTGGACTCAAACTTCTGTTAGTTTAACGTCTCTTCCTGATCACCTCTCCTTGATCCAGAGCTGTTTAGAAAACACAGTTTAGTTGTTAAAGTCCATTAGAATCCCAGCAGAACCACTGAAGGTCCGACTGAAATCTTCTAGCAACACGTGTTGTTTGTCACCAAGGATCTTAAAGCTGTAAAGATCAGGAAGGCCTCAGGGTCAGATTCCCATCAGATTCCCAGTTTAGTGAAGACAGCCAACAGGATCATGGGGACCCTGATCCCATCTAAGGTACCAGATCTGTTTGGACGGGTCATCATTAAACAGGCTACCAACATTCATTTGGAGACAGAACATGAGCTGTCCTCTGAGTGTTTGATTGAAGTCAGGGAGAAGATCCAGGGTTCCTTCATGGAAACACAATCGTATTAAACATTCATTTATTCCTCCTTCAATCCAACTAGGAAGCGAGCGGTCGGCAGGAGATGAACAGAAGCCAAGATAAATGCTGGGATGAGTTTGAAGACTTTTCCTCTGAACTTTTTCTCATCTATTTCTTCTTGCAGTTGATGCTGCTTGTGTTGTTCTGGTTCTGGATTGTGTTGCAGCTCTGCTCTTTGTCCAACACAGATTTCTCCTGGAGGAGACTAATAAACACACCTTGATCTGGACCTTCACACGTCATTAGAACATGTTCTGCTTCTGCTTGGTTTAATACTTTAACTTGATCATTTTTATGGGACTTTAGCTTTCAGTCAAATTATTTTTCTACATTTTTATTCATTATTTTTTCATTATTTTAGTTTTAACCTGTCTCTCCAGTTGCTTCAACACGTCTTTTATTCTTTATTCAGATTGAAGAGCTGCAGTTTGTCAGAGATCAGCTGTGCTTCTCTGGGCTCAGCTCTGAAGTCCAACCCCTCCCATCTGACAGAACTGGACCTGAGCAACAACGACCTGAAAGATGGTGGAGTGAAGCAGCTCTGTGGTTTTCTCCAGTCTCCCCTCTGCAAACTACAGACATTGAGGTCAGTCACCATGTTTTAGTTTAGTGCTGATATTTCTGATGGTAAAGTTGTGTTGACTCTAAACTGCAGACATATGGCTGATATTCTACTGATCCACACTGAGGATCTTCAGGCTAAAGTCTGATTTCTTCTTCACTGCTTTGATCCAGTTAAAGTTTATTTCTTTTTTTAAACTTCCTCTCATGATGTAATTAATAATAAGCAGGAAACACGAAACACTGAGTAAAATTTCAGTGTGGGGTTGCAGCATTATCCAGAACTACCCAGAATCCAGTGAATTTAGAGCTGATAATGCAGGATATTCCCACTCCCATTCCCAGCAACATTAGTGATGTTGAGCCAACATGGTCAGCAGTGTGGAACGCAGGAAGAATCCCAGAACCTCTCTAAGACTTTAGTCGTCAAGAGGACACTTGATTCTCCCGTTCTCCTCCTCTGTACGAGGCTCTGAGCTCCTAGTGCTGCTGCTGTATCTCCCAGTAGCAGATCGAGAGGCTGGATGGATCTGGACTGGAAGGTGGAGGCATTGTTAGGCTTTAGTGTCCCTGCCCATCTGGATATTCTTCCAGAGAATTTCTCCCTTGTTTTTATGGCCTCTGGTCAAATGGTTTGATTGAGAAAGAAAGAAAAAAGCTGCTGATTTAAATAGGAAAATAGAAGAAATCAAAAACCCTGATGTGTCATTTAGTTTAATCCATGGATTTATTTCTGAGCTGAACTCACATTTCTGAGAACTTTGAACTGAACGATGCAGTTTTTGAAGTGAGGAACATCAAGTGAACTAAGCTCATCTTGACGTCATTTAACATTGTTCTGTTTAAAAAGAACTAAAGACATGTCCCGTTTTTTGGGGGTAACACTTTAGTAAATTTCCTAGAGAAAGAGCAGGCAACATTTCTAGCCTGTAGATGCACTCAGGTTCTGCTGTCGCTGCCATCGGGCAGCAGAGATCCAGTTCTGCTCTGTGAGAAACTCCATCAGTCATTTAGGCCTTTAAACGTGACTCTGCCGTCTTCAGCTTTGCTTTCTATGTCAGGACATGAACTGAAGGCTCCAACCTTAAAGCTCTCAGGTTCCTCTGAGGGATTTCTTCTTGGTTTGTGGACAGACATGCAGCCCAGAGAACCATGAAGTAACATTGATCAGGCTGCTCATTTAAAGGAACACAATGCGACATTCATGCTGTGCTTTTGATGAGACCATTTGCTGCTTGGATGGAGGCTTGAAGAGGCCTGAACATGAGGAGTTGGAGCCTTGGACACAGACTTTGAGCTGCAGCTTCGCGATCTAGAAAGGAAAACTTACTTGGTTCTGTTCACGAAGTTTTAGAAATCAGGATTTTTTTGTCCTGCAACATTTTCAGGCATTTTACGTCAAAGTAAACTTTTAGTCGCGGATCCTACCAATGTTTTCCAACTTCAGTGCCAGGACTGGGGAACCACTGAGGCTGTTGGATCATCCAGACACTGATTACTGAAGGAAATCATTATCTGTTTATGTTTGGACTTTATTTCAGCCAGCGATGAAGATAAATAAAGGAGAAACTAAGGCGTTTCCCAGTAGGAGCACATGTGAACTGAGTTTCAAAGGAATATTTAGGTAAAGAACTTCTCGAACATGAATTCCTGGTTGATCTGAACCTGCTTGAACTGAGTTTCAGAACCAGTTCTAGTTCAGGGAGAACTGGGTCAGCACTGGTAGAAGGTTTTAGATATCTTTCTAACCTTCATCCAGGTTAGTTATTCTACAGGATGATAGTTCTTTTAAAAATAGTTCATTTGATAGAATCAGCTGGAAAACAAAGTTCATATCTTCTATTCTAATAAATCTTTTCCTGAGTTGGTCTTTGGACTTGGAGCCTTCAGTTCATATCCTCACATAGAAAGCAAAAAGCTGGCAGAGTCATGGAGGATGTAAATGAACTGGACTTCCTGTCATTCATTTTCAGGGTGTTATGGCTGAGGATCCTACAAACTGGAGACCATGTCACAAGGTGCAGAGAGAAGCATTGATTTAGGATCAAGCAGGTTAAAGGAATAGTACACCCAAAAGCATGATTTTAGCCTTCATTTTTCTACTCACCCCATGCTGAACAACACTCCGGCTGGAGTACTTTGATATCTCAAATGCATCTGGAGATCTGGGAAAAATAGCAATGTCTGTCTAGGTACCAGGTATAGCATCCAGAATTTACACGAAACGAAGTCATTTAGAATGTTTTAGAGCATAAACAGTAGTGTAAAGGATTTCCTGAAAGCGCACCTGCACCGTTCGCGGCGGCTGCGAGGAAGCGGCAGGGCAAACCGAACAAAGTCGCGCATTCCAGCGTCTGCTCTTACCTGCCGATAATGCAAAGCGTAAGAAGAAGAAATGTGCTGTTTACCTGTGCAAAAGAAAGAAACAGCGAGAAAGAAAAATGTGCGAGGACTTCAGTGTTGAGGGAAGAGCATGAGTTCTTTGCGCCGAGAATGAATATGCGCACTTTCATCTGGTTTTGGTCTGCGTGATGGTTTCGTAGCGGCGTGAACTTCGCGGTAAACTTTCAGGAAATACTATACGCTACTGTTTATCTCGTAAAAGCTTTATTCTAAATGACTTTGTTCGAGTAAATTCTGGATGCTATATTGGAATACATTGGACGAGCGGTATGGAGGAATATTGACACGTTTTTTGTGGACTTTTATGGACTTTTCTGCCTCTGGCACCATAAGACCTCCATTATTTGAATGTCAGCAGGACAGCAAAGAAGCCTCCCAGAATCTCCGGAATTGCATTTGAGATATCTTCTAAGTACTCCAGGTGTCTTTTCAGCATGAGGGGGTGAGTAGAAAGAATGAAGGCTAATCAGGTTTTGGATGTAACTATTCCTTTAACAAAAACTAGAATGGATGGAAGTGTCTGTATCAGTGGGGTAGAGCAAATGATTGGATGTGTCTGTGTGATCATCAGAGTGACCACTGTTTTTCTGATTTCACCATCAAAATGAGGACCGCTTGTTGTAAAGTGAGGACATCTTTCTGCTCCTGTTGAGCTGATTGGCTAACAGTTAGCTTTAAGGTTAATGTCAGGGTCAGGGCATAGAAAGGGTTAAAATGACTGAAAATCAATGGAAGTCAATACATGATGATGATGATTATGATGATGAAGATGGTGAAGGTGATGATGACGATGTCCAGCAGCACGACGTCCATCAGGGGGACGTAGAGAGAGAGAGAAAGAGGCAGGGATTTCTATCCTCTGTTCAGGATCCCCATCACCATAACCTGCAAAGAGGAGGAGCAAACAGGGCAGAAACACCAACACACAACCCAGCTCACAAGGCCTAGGGCTGAACAAAGGGTAGCTGACACACACTGTGTGCAGAGATCCACCTAGGCATGGACCGCTACTGAGCTCCAATAAAAGCAATAGAAAAGAAAAAGAAGAACTCTGAAATACAGACCAAAACATGGAAGATGAAAAGAGGTACGATCAGTGCAGGTTCATCATCAACAGGATGGTAGCTTCACTTTTTTCATTTCACACTTTATGTGATGCAGAGTTAGAAAAAATCCTGATGTCAGTTTTCCAGTATTGTGCAGCTCTACTATGGAATAATTTATCATCTAGTTGAATTGATCTGCATTCATCTCTTTTTGTTAATCTTTCCTCCAAAGTTCTCCACAACTTTCTTTTTTTTCTGTGAAACGTGAAGAATTTGACAGCAGAAACTGAGTTTGTATTGGGTGCTGGAGCTGACAGAGATAAAGAGCTGAAGTCAGCAGATCTTTATTGGAGCAGCAGCATGTTGGCATTAATATTAACGAGAGCTCTTTTAACACTAGAAGTCCCAGAGATTTTCAGTTTTCCTGCAAGCCCCCCTCCCCTCTGCAAGTTTGTGTATTCACTCTGCCTTGCTAACTGTCCCTATTGTAATGCAAATAACCTGTGATATGACCAGCCCTTCTACATTAAGACTGGATAAAGGCTGAAACAAACTGGCATCAAGACCATGTTCCAAGCACTTTTCAGTACCTGCCCCTGCAACATCATACCTTTTTGCAGGAATATATTTATATGTCATATCTAAATCTTTTATTTAGGCAAACCTATTGAACAACCAGATATCATAGTGGTCCTAGTTCCTGAGCTGAGAACAAGTCATAACCATGCTTTTCCAACAAGGCAAGGCAGAGCCTATTTCTATTGTCCATTCACCAACAGACTCATTTATATTGCAAAGCTCACTATATGAAAGAAAGAATAATTGTATTTTGTCTTGTCTCGCCTTTTTATGTCATTCAAAATTTAATCTTAGAGAATGACAAACAGTATGCCTTTAGTATTGGAGTAAATTTATGTCACAAAAGGAACAGCCCTAGTCTCTTCATCTCACAATGCTGTCTCATGTGTTCTTCCTTTATTGCCTTTTCTTGCATACAAATGTTACGAAGTTCATTTGCAAGTAGCAGAATTAACTTTGGTGGACTCTCTTTGGTCCCTGTGCACGGCTTGTACAACACATGCTCGTCTGTTGCAGCCAAGCTTGTACGCCAAGCCAAGCCAAGCTTGAAATCTCAATAACTCTGAGTCGATCTGCTGGGCCTATTTATTCTGGGAGCTAGACTTCCCACCCACAACCTTTACATTTCCCCCTGCCGCCAGATTGGAATTTGAGCTGGAAACGGGTTTCCAGCACAAAACCGGCTTTCCGCTGGAAATCGTGAGCCTATGATGTTTGCTTGTTTGCCCTCTAGTAAATAGGGCAGATGGTCATTGTTGTATAAATATTCTTGTCAGCTGATTGAGATGTTTTCATTGTACAGATCAGTTGGGGGGACTGGAGCCCAATTCCCACCCCAAACAGCTCAATTTTGAAAAACAACAGACAGAAGGTATAGCCTCAGAAAGTTTTTTTTTATTTCAGATAAAGAAAAACAGTCTACATATGGATAAAGCACTAAATATAATGTGGAAAAATGTAAAATGCAATTGTCCCATCTAGCAGTTTCCACATTCCCATGGTGAGCCTTTCCTACATTTGCCACAGGTAAATTTGCCGCAGTGGACACAACGTTCAGTACTTCTGTTGTTATTGCAGAGTATGCGCACCTGGCATTGAGTCTTTTTCTGCTGGGAAACTCTCATCTCACGACGTAGCTGTTTTTGCTCTTCCTCTTGTGTCTTTTCCTGCAGGAGCCTGTTTTTGAGTTCCTCTGAAAGCTCCAGCATGAACAGTCGACGACTTTCTTTGGATCCTGTACACGCTGTGTACAAAACATGTGCATTTGTGGCGGCCATGTCAAGCAGGTTATAAAACACAGCCATAGGCCACCTCCGTGTTCCTGCACGCACAGAGTAGTTGCGCAGTTTCTGGTCCATAATATCAACACCACATTTGAGATGGTTGTAATCAACCACAGTGTTTGGTTTTTGTTTTTGAATGTCCACAATTTCCACTCTGTGATGCATGGTACTCAGAAGACAGACAGATTTCTTTTTTTTTGTCGCATACACCGTCAGCAAGGCACTTCCAGATTTGAAGACCTGCGTGGAGTGCAACTGGCGCCCCGAGGTTTCCTTTGCAGTTGCTGGTAGCTCCCGACGAATTTTGTTGATGGTGCCAAGCAGAGTTGTATTTCGCTGAAGGAGCCTGTTAGCCAAAGACAGAGAGGTGAAGAAATTGTCCATAGCTACAGTCCTTCCCTTGTCCAAAAATGGTTCCATCAATTTCAGAACAACGTTCTCTGACAACCTCTCTCCTTTTGGACGAGTGGGATCCTTTCCCAAGTAAGGGATGGCATCACACATGTATTTTGTGTCCAGATCTGCTGCAATCCAAAACTTGATTCCAAACTTGTCAGGCTTGGATGCAATGTACTGCAAAAAGGGGCACCGAACCTTGGACGGAAACAGCTGCTCATCCACAGTAACATGCTGTCCTGGACTGTAGGACGACACACAGTTCTGAACAAACCGCATCCATATGTCAGAAATTGCTGCAAATTTGTCATTGTGTATGCGTTCCTTGCGAGTGTCCTTGTTGTCAAAACGAAGGTACCGTCTTATTTCAAAAAAACGGTTACGAGGCATTATGGGTTTGATATCTGCGTTTCCGAATTTATTGGCCCACATGTGTCGCATGGGACCAATGTAACCCATGGCAGCCCTTCGAAAAAGGATTGCGAGGAAAGCCATCAGCTCGTAGACACTCATCTGCCAGCTGGGGTTTGTTCTGCGGGCCTCGTGGACTGTGCAGTCTCTGATGGTCAGCAACATGTTCATATCCAACAAACACAGGAAGCTGCGAAGGCGGCTTGTGATTTTGCGTTTCGCAGAATCTGTTGGCCCTCCTGATCCATTGAAGGCAGTCTGTGGGGTTTCAGGAACAGAAAAGTCTTCAACTTTCCAGTGGGACCAAACAGTGCCATCTTTCGCCTTCTCTGTGGATCCAGGCATTGTGCCAACATCAGCAGTTTTTTGTTTTTTGCAAGGAGGGGAGTTGCCGCGCACTGTGTCTTCCTCTTCATCTGATGTAGCCTCAGTGTTTGAACTGTCCCGCTCAATCATATAATTGACCACTCGGCCCCTGGTGCGTCTTTGGAGGGGAGGATTTGCTGGTGCAAAAGCAGTCGCATTCTCATATGAATCATCCTCTTCACTTGAAGAATCGGTTGCGCCGTTTTCATTCTGAAATGCTAAGTCTCCAACAGATCCACCATCAGATTCGTAGTCTGGCATGCTCTGAAGCATGGCTAAAGCCTCTTTAGCGTTCATCCTTCTTGGTCGCCTTGGTTGTGCCATGGTGAATTCCGGGTGAATTCTGAGTCTGTGTGCTGTGCCTGCTCTATTTATTCCCACAGAAATTCTGTAAATTACTCAACTCCTTGAAAAAGCTCATTTACAACACAAAGGGAGGCAACTTTAACAAAGAAACCCCAGCACACCAGCTGAAGTCACCAAACCACATTCCTACATTTGCATTTGATTTGAAAATGGAGCACCAGAGGAGAGCCGTTAACACCTTTGGGGGGATACTTGATACAAACTAGGTGCAGACTAAAGTCTGCACTTTGGGACTTCTAGTGTTAACTGCTTCTGTTGGACTGTTCTAATCCGCATCCTGTTGGATCAGCTTACATATTTCTATTCTCTATCCAGGTTGTGGAGCTGCAGTTTGTCAGAGAACAGCTGTGCTTCTCTGGTCTCAGCTCTGAAGTCAAACCCCTCCCATCTGACTGAACTGGACCTGAGGAGCAACAACCTGAAGGAGTCAGATGTTCAGCAGCTGCAGGATCTTGTAAAGAGTCCAGACTACAAACTGCAGACTCTGTAAGTAGATGGTTGGAGTGAGTCCAGCTGCTGTCAGCAGGATTGTTCTAAACCCAGTTAGTATCAAAGCAAAGATCCAGTGTTTCCAGTAAAGCTGCAGCTTCTCATTGGGAGGAGAACAGTGACAGGCTTCCTGATTGGACACAGAGACACCAATCAGCCAATCAGATGAGCCAGAAGCTGGTTGTGTTCCTGTGTTTGTGTTGATGCGAAGACGACTGTTGTTGTTGTGTTCATGTCTCCAGGAAATGAAGCTGGATTCCAGCTGCCAGCCTTCCAACATGTCTAGAGACAGTGGTCCTCATCCATCAAACTGTGAGAGCATCAGATCTGATCTCAGACTCTTTGTTCTCTCATTTCAACAGGAAACAACTGATCAGTTTCATCTTAGCCACAGCTCTGAGATCAGTCTGAATGCAGCCTGGAAATCAGTGGCTCTGATTTCACAAACCATCATTCCATTTAGTCACCATGTGGTCTTTCTACACAGCAGAAGCTCTGCTGAAGTCCACTCAGCACATCTGGACATGTGTCCTTCTGTCATTAGTCTCATCCAGATGTGTTCAGGGACAGCCTCCATGTTTCTTAGTCAGCTGATATTTCAGAAACAGATGAGATGTTGATCAGCAGCCAGAGTTTCTGTGTCTAAATGGAGCAGCAGCTAACATGTAGCAGCAGTAAATCCATCACTACAGTGTTTGTGCAGCAATGAAGCCTTCAGGACTCTCAGCAGGTGGTTTCCACTGTGGACTGGAGGGAAACCTGCAGAGGAACCAGACTGGATGCTAAAAATGTGTTGAGCTGTGTGAGCTTGGAGCTCAGTGTGTTCACTCCAACACGTTAAGATGAGAGCTGAAAGGAAGCTGGCTCTGCTCCACAGCTGCTCTGAACAGGACTGAAGTCCCTGCTGCTCTTTATCCTGGATGTGCTGCATCACTGACTGACAGGTGATGGAGAGAGAGGCTGGAAACACTCATTGATCTCCTCTCTTCATCCTTCTTCTCTCTGCAGGAGGTGGAGGTGATGATCTTAGTGGAGGAGAGAAGCTGATCTGTGACCTGATGATCCTCAGAGGTTGAAGCTGCAGCAGTTTGAGTTTAAAGAGACTCTGACTGGATCCTGATGATGAACTCTTGAGTTTAGAGATTTGTTTGTTTTCACTCCTTTTTTCTCTTTGTTTTCATTGTCTCCGTAATATCATGTTGATATTTTTTCCATCCAAATTAAAATTGAGAATAAAATGATCTATAACATGTGAAAAGATGAATTTAAAAAACAGACTTCTGAACAGTTTGTAAAAATTTTTAATGAACTTTAATGTTAAATTTAGCGGATGCTGTTTTAAACCTCAGAAAGCTCTCTCTCTTTTGATTTAATATTCCCACTGAACTTCCTGGATCAGATCTGAAAAGCTGCTCTGTCTTTCTGATTCTCTGAGAGCTGCAGCAGTTTCAGATGCTGAGATCTTTTTTCTTTGGGTGTTTCCTCTATTTCTCTCCATTCATTCTGTCTCCATGTTCACCTGCTGAAACCTTTAGATCCTACTGAAAATCTTTGTTGTTCCTGCTGATGAACCACCACTGTGGCTCATTGTTAGCAGGTTAGCTAAAGCAGGTGTGGAGCGATCCAGGACCTCAGATGGACTCAGGAAGCCCTTCCAGTCCGGCCCCAGCAGGGTGGAGGAGGGCTGCTGTCATTAAGGAGGAGCTGCTTAGACTGATAATAGAGTCCAAGGCTGAATCCCATCATTTGGCCTTAACTCTTCCTCACCAACCCTAAGCTAGTGAGCTGTTGAGGGGTCCTGGTTGTTCTGAGGAGTTGTGGGGAGGGGGGGGGGGGTGTGTGGAGAATTAAATGTATCCATTGGTCCTTGGACAGGGATTCTGTTTTGGAGACCGTTTGGAAGCAAAAATGTTAGAGCTGGCTTTGGAAATGTTTGTTTTCTCACCTCCAATGTTTTCATGACTCAATAACCATTGTAGTGTCTAATTGAAAATGTTCTGACTTTTCATGTTGTTTTCCACTGTTAATTATTCTGAACCAGTTTAAAGACAGCAAAGATAGAATATTTCATCCAATATTTGACCCTACTACTTACTATCCTGGTCCTGGAGGGTAGCAGCTGGTCTGGATCAGTGATCATCTGGACAATCGTCTAGTTTCCAGTCTGGTGTGAAGCTCATAAATTGCTAATTATTCAATGTTAAAGTGTTAAAGTTTGAGTGTGCTTGCGTGGTTCTCTCAGGGTACTCCAGCTTCCTCCCACAGTCCAACTAATGACTGTTAGGCTGTTTGCTGTTTCTAAGTTGCCCTTAGGGGTGAGTGTGTATGTTTTTGGTTGTGTGTCTCTCTTGTTCTTCAACAGCCTGAAAAATGCATGTCTAATTTAGAAAACATATTGATTAAAAAGCTAAATGGAAAACACTTTCTGAATCCATGTACTGTTCTTTACTTGAACAAAAAAGAAAATCTTTGGTATAGTTGGAAAAACATCTTTAAAAAGGAGAACAACTCTGCATTTCTAGCAGCATTGTTTGAGAAAAAAACTACAGCAGTAACTTCATACATTGGTGTTTCTTGATGTGGAGGAATAATTATTTAGATTGAGGTTTATCAACTGCTTCCATCAGAGTTGTGCAAAAGTAGCTATAAACTGGTTAAAGCCACAACATCATAAACCATCAGCTATGGAAACATTCATTAGAAAAAAATGTTCAAACCTGCAGAAGTAATCTGGGTTCAATACTTTAGTATTTAAATCTATACAAAGAGAATGATGTTGTTTACTTTGGGATCAAACTAAGCAGTATCCATAATTTTAGGTTGTGTTGGTTGAAGTGCATCAAAGTTAGCTGAAGATTTAGTGCAAACACATTACTCCACTCCTTTATAATAAAGGCTGGCTCTTGGGGAGGTTTTTGGTGAGCAGCTCTTTTAAGATCTGCTGTGTTTCTTGCTGTCTGAGGCCTATGACAAATATGCAAATAAAGCAATTCTAATATCTTTGTCAAGACTTTCATACTCTGAAATGCTGCCCCCTTATGGCAGGCAGTTTTAACATAAATTCACTTGTACGGCCTTTAGAGTCAAGATATTTCCCCAATTGTTTTATGACTAGACGTTTTAGCGATTTAAGATATCTCTAATTACATTCTCACTAGTCAAAAATGACGTCAGATTTACCATTAACTTTATGGAGACATCAATTTAAGATATCACAGAATGAATTACTATCTTGGAAATACACATTTCAGATAATCTACAATTGAATTACGACTAGTCATAAAGTAATTTCAAGATATCTTGATTTTTAGTTTTACACTCCGTCATAATTTTAATTAAAGAATATCTCAAATGCCACCATAATTTATTGACATCTTTAAATAGTATTTTAGGATAGGAGAGATATGCGGTATTGACTAGTGAAAACACAATTCTAGATATCTTAAAAGCAAATAATGACCAGACAAAAACAAATTTGAATTCTAATTTTGACTCTTCGAAATTCCTTTTAAGATATCTCTAAATAAATTAAAGATATCTTGAATTATTCAGCTTTTTCCATTAAAGATATGTAGGAGTGAAATTCTGACGCTATGTCATGTTGGGATCAGGGTTCTAACCCACATGCAAGAGCCACCACACAGACTCAGAGGAGAAAAAGTTCAGCTATTTGTGAAAGAAGCCCGCAAGAGTTAATTGGGTTTGATGCTTTGGAAGCGGATCAGGACTGGTCGCAGCAGGGGTTCTCTGCAGAGAGGGACGGTTCGGTTGGCGCTGGATCGAAACACTATTGTTTGCAGAGTAATGCAGGTCTGTACCTGTTCAGTGGTTCTGGCTGAGCTGACAGAGGGAGGGAACCAGGAGGCAGAAGGTGAGCGAGAGAGGCTAGGCAGGTGGCATGGCTTGACTTCAGACTTAGCTTGGTGTTCAGATCAGGATTACTTGTCAGTATCTCCTTCTCTAGGCGGGCAGGCCCGGGTTAGAACAAGATTTGACTTTCGAGGGTTGCTTCAGAGATCAGGAGCAGCTGGTCACAGCCTAGCTTCAGAGTTCCAGGGTTCGAGTCAGGGTTTATTTTCCTAGGGGCCTTGAGAGAGGACAAGCAGGGTTAGGTTTACGGTTTTAGGTTCAGGTTGCTCAGGGAGTTGTAGAGAATTGGTTAATACTGCACCAATGATTTAGAATATAGTGGATGAATGCATGACGAAACACGTGTTGCATAAAGGCCAAAATTGTGCAGCAGCATGGATGAAAACACTTGTGCGGGGCCAGGTGCAGCTTTGAGAGTTTGAGCAGGAGGGAAAAAAGGTTATGGGCCGAGGGCAGAAGTATTGGACTGAGTCAGGCTTTGATGCTACAGGTTTCTTAAAGTGAACATATACTTGAGAATGGGTGTTATTCAGGTTGCACAGCCCAGCTGTACTAAATTGTGATATATTGAGTTGTCATATCAAAATAAAACAGAGTGATACAGCGCGGTATTTTGAGCATCAAGGCTATGCTGACTTTTTTAATGAGATGTTATGAAAACATAAGTCACACTGGATGAAAGTGTAAAGAAAAGGCTTTGATAGATCAAAGGAAAGGCTTTAAAAAAAATGCTCCTCGAGTGAATATAAGTGGGGCTGTCTCTGTAAGTCAGATGTTTACCGGTACGCATCTCGGGTGGTTCATCTGTATTTTGCAATAAACCACTCTGGACCTGGACCCAGCTGCTTCTGCCTGATTGTTGATCATTGTTTGAAGACTTTTCAACTGTTTTTTTAAGAACTTAGAATTTTTATAAGACTTAGCACCAATTTTAAGTCTTTGGGAGGACATTTCCACGACATTTTGGTGAGCCAGCCAGGAGGAAGCCCAGGCGCCGGATAACCTGCAGGCACCAGTTGGAGGCCAGGAACCCCAAGGGCCCACTATTATTCACCAACTTACAGGTGAGACACAATTTGTTATAATTTTCTAAACTAGTGGGGAACCAGCCTCCAGCGACTGCTTGTGGGTGTCAGGCACCAACAAAGCTCTCCTAAAAAAAACTAGTATTCCAAATTTAATAAGTATTTTCCAAATTTAATAAGAACTTATATAAGAATATACAAAAGGCAGACTAAACTGGGGAAAGGTCCAAGGTATGTATGAATGTATGGTATGAATGTATATGTGAATGCATGGTTTAAGTATTGATTAATGTTTGAACTATTCTGTATTTGAACTGTTCTGTGTTTGAACTATTTTGTGTATAGTTGAGTTAAGCTTAACAGGCGATGTTCTGAGCAGACGATTGGCAAAGGGAAGCCATAAATCCGGAACATTAAAATACAAGTGTTAAGTGGGAGTATTAGCGACTAAGCGATAGTCAGCATGCTCCGTGAACTTGTGTTGTATTAGGTATTGAGAGGCTAAGCGATAGCCAGGCTAAGGGATAGCCAGAATATTACTGACTAAGCGATAGTCAGCGTGCTCCGTGAACTTGTGTTGTACTAGGTATTGAGAGGCTAAGCGATAGCCAGGCTAAGGGATAGCCAGAATATTACAGACTAAGCGATAGTCGGAGAAATACTACCGCTCTACCGGATGACATCTATCCATTTTCAGTTATCTGAGTGGGTCCGGGTAGCAGGGAAAACGCGTGTGCCACTGTAGGAGACAGTGAGGAAAAATCGAAGTGCACTGTAAAATATATAATCATTTGTCTTGTGTGTCGTTGTCTGTTTGAAGCGTGAAAGAGTTAATTACTAAGGGGGAGTAAGGGGCAAATAATAATAACGATAATAATAATAATAACGATAATAATAATATTAATAAAGCTTAAAAGGTATAAGAAATAATTAACAGAAATAATTATTATAAAATATAGTTAAAAAAGTAAAAGAAAAATTAACAGAATTGGTAACAATAAAATACATAGTTAAAAGAATAAAATAAATTAACAAGGTCCCAATTTAAAATTACGAAATAGGTTATAAGTGAATATAAAATTATGTTATACATAAATAGATTATAGAGTAACCAAACAGAATACTTAGTAAAAAGTATGAAAATAATATTATAAATTTGTTCTATTAGAGATCCCAACTTAAATTGTAGAGATCTAAAAATTAAAAAGTAGGAAAATTAAAACAAAAAGAGATCTGTATTGGAGAGAGGAGAACAAGTTAAATTAAAACATTAGGGACTATAAAGGTTGGTGGATAAGCACAAGACCCTGAGGGTTGAGTGACTGCTGGTTGCCATGGGCAATGTGCCAATGTGTGCAAACAGCCTGAGGGGCTGACGCCTGCCAAACTGGTAATAATGACACACCCATCTAATAAGCGCAAAATTCAAAAAATGCATGACAGAATGGCATAAGATAACATCTGGGAAAAATCGCTGGCCTAAAGAAGGCAGTTTTGATCCATCATGCTGTGATGAAGTAGAAGAAAAATTGAGGGATAAAGATAAAAAATGAGACCGAATGCATTTGCATAAAAAACGGAAACATGCTGAACAGAGAGACATCCTGCGATATTTTAAAGTTGAAAACCATAAGAGTCCAACAGCTCCCAACTATACCGATCATAAGCCACCACCTTATCACCCAACTATCGTAGGACAATATCCTGTATGTGAGAAGCAGAGCAGCAAGAGAAAAATTACAGGACAACTCAAATTAGTGTTAGAAGATGAGGAAGAAGCAGAGACAGCAGTAGAGAGCCAGCAGCAAGAAGAGTGTGAACATAGCAGTGAGGAGGAAGAATCATATAGATCCTTAGCTGAAGTAAGAAGAAGATCACGCTATAGCCGTTCACACCATATCAGAGGGGCCCCACATGCCAATCAGAACCCATAATCAGGTTGACCTATATGGAAGAAACCGAATCAATGAAAGAACAAATAGACAAGGAGCTGGAGGAACTGAGGAAAGAATTTTCACAAATTGTCAGCAGAGAAGAAAAGGAGAAAGAAAAAGCACGAGTGAAATATCAAAGGGATATGAGAGAGACAATAAAAAAACAAAAGGAAGAAGAGAAGAGACTAAGGAAAGAAATCAAAGAATTAAAGAAAATGGAGGAAGAACAGCTTGTAAAAGAAGCGGCCAATGCTGATTACCCAGACCAGCCAAGTCCACAGACTGTGACCCTGATTAATAAAGCAGGAGTGAAAGAGGGAGAAGAGAGGGGATGTGAGGAGGAAGGCATAACAGAAAGTGATGCAGCAGAGTGGGAGGATGTTGAAAAGCAGGATGAAGGCCCGGACAAACTGTCGTCAAAAAATCCATTCTATGAGGGGTCCAAGGAAAAAAGCAGGCCAGTGGCAAAAGGACAGAAGCCACTCGCAGCTGAATGTGACGTGGACCTGAAAATAGTAAGAAGCGACCCTCACCCCTTGCGAACCAGGTTCCAAATACGACAGCAGAAGACATAACAAAATCAAGGTGGGGCTTATATACACTGGGGCAAAAAAGTATTTAGTCAGCCACCAATAGTGCAAGTTCTCCCACTCAAAAAGATGAGAGAGGCCGGTAATTTTCATCATAGATATACCTCAACTATGAGAGACAAAATGAGAAAAAAAATCCAGAAAATCACATTGTCTGATTTTTAAAGAATTTATTTGCAAAATATGTTGGAAAATAAGTATTTGGTCAGTTACAAACACGCACAATTTCTGGCTCTCAGAGACCTGTAACTTCTTCTGTAAGAGGCTCCTCTGTCCTCCTCTCGTTACCTTCATTAATGGCACCTGTATGAACCCGTTATCAGTATAAAAGACACCTGTCCACAACCTCAAACAGTCACAGTCTAAACTCCACCATGGCCAAATCTAGAGAGCTGTCAAAGGACACCTGAAACAAAATTATAGACCTGCACCAGGCTGGAAGTCTGAATCTGCAAGGTAAATCAACAGGATCAATTATTAGAAAATGGAAAACATACAAGACCACTGATAATCTTCCTCAATCTGGGGCTCCACGCAAGAAGATCTCACCCCGTGGGGTCAAAATGATCACAAGAACGGTGAGTAAAAATCCCAGAACCACACGGGGTACCTAGTGAATGAACTGCAGAGAGCTGGGACCAAAGTAACAAAGGCTACCATCAGTAACACACTACGCCACCAGGGACTCAAATCCTGCAGATCCAGACGTGTCCCCCTGCTTAAGCCAGCACATGTCAAGGCCCATCTCAAGTTTGCTTGCTAGAGAGCATTGGATGATCCAGACAATGACTGGGAGAATATCATATGGTCAGATGAAACCAAAATAGAACTTTTGGTAAAAACTCTACTCGTCGTGTTTGGAGGAGAGAGAATGCTGAGTTGCATCCAAAGAACACCATACCTACAGTAAAAGCATGGGATGGAAACATCATGCTTTGGGGGCTGTTTTTCTGCTAAGGACCAGGACGACTGATCCGTGTGAAGGAAAGAAATGAATGGGGTCATGTATCGTATTAAAATTTTGAGTGAAAACCTTCCATCAGCAAGGGCATTGAAAGATGAAAGCATTGGCTGGGTCTTTCAGCATGACAATGATCCCAAACACACCGACCGGGTCACGAAGGAGTGGCTTCGTAAGAAGCATTTTCAAGGTCCTGGAAAGGCCTAGCCAAATCTCCAGATCTCCAACCCCATAGAAAATCTTTGGAGGGAGTTCGAAAGTCCGTGTTGCCCAGCGACAGCCCCAGAACATCACTGCTCTAGAGGAGATCTGCATGGAGGAATGGGCCAAAATACCAGCAACAGTGTGTGAAAACCTTGTGAAGACTTACAGAAAACGTTTGATCTCTGTCATTGCCAACAAAGGGTATATAACAAAGCATTGAGATGAACTTTTGTTATTGACCAAATATTTATTTTCCACCATATTTTGCAAATAAATTCCCCTTAAAAATCAGACACAAATGCGTGATTTTCTGGATTTTTTTTTCTCATTTTGTCTCTCATAGTTGAGGTTTATCTATGATGAAAGTTACCATCCTCTCTCATCTTTTTAAGTGGGAGAACTTGCACTATTGGTGGCTGACTAAATACTTTTTTGCCCCACTGTAGCTCCCTTGCTGTCTAAAAGGACCTCATGAAGACAGATATGTGCCATGGTCATTAATGGACATGATCACACTTGCTGGAAGACTGACCCCGTTGGCAGATTGTGCTGACAGGTGGATAGAAAAGCTGGAAGAAATCACTGGAGGCATCAATCTTGCAGCTGGAGACATCAAGGCGCTGCTAATCAAAACAGCAGGACACTCAGCAGCCAGAGAGGTGTTCGACGAAGCCCAGCTTCCAAGGGTCAGACCTCAGACCAGTATGACAAGATACAGTTCAACCGCATAAGACCCAAGGTTTGGGCAGCCTTGAGGAACAAAAGACCCCACCTGCAGTGATCCAACTAAGCTGAGACAAGAATGTCTAAAGGATGATGAGAGCCCAGCCCAGTTTCTGCACAGGTTTCAACAGAAATGGAAAACAGAGACTGGAAGTGATGGGAATGAACAGAAGACATCTGGCCCCCTGTTCAGAACCTACATCAGGGAGGCCATGCCCAAAGAAGTACAAGCCAAACTGGACTGAGTTGTGGGGCTCATGAAGATGGACTGGCCTCTGTTCTCTGAGCATATTATACACTATGTAATCATGCATCGGGCTGAAAAACGGGCCTTTGAGGACCAAAGCAAGATGCTGGCCACCAAGTTAACCCAGCTGCAGATTGGGGAATTGTCCAAAGCAAAGAAAGAAAAAGAAAAGCCCAAACATCAAGCAGCATTGACTGTGGCAGCCACACCCCCGAGCGAGGGTGCACCAACAGAAGGCTCGAGGAAACAGGCTTGATTTGGGATACGTGGAAGGTAGGGTGGATTCGGAGGGACTGAGGTAGTTGTTGACCGGACGGCTGAAGGATTGATTGGCTCGGGTGATCTTGCTAGGGTCCTATAAACCTAGGAGAGAGCTTTCGAGACTACCCCTTGAGGGGAATGTCACCAGTGGACAGCATATACCTCCCACAGCCCACAGGCTGTACCGGAGGGAGGGGCGTCTCCTGGAGTCGGCGAAGCGTTTGATGGACTCAGAAGATTGGTTGAGGGTGGCGATGGTTTCCCTCCAGATTCTCTGACAGCGGCGGATGTGTTGGTTTACGGACTGGACCGAAATCTCTCTCTCGTCTGCAGGGAAAAGTGGAGGTTGATAACCAAGACTAACCTGGAAAGGAGATTGACCAGTGGAGGCAGATCTGAGGGAGTTGTGCGCGTATTCGATCCAAGGGAGAAATTGGCTCCAGTCCACGGGATTGTTTGATGTGAGGCAACGAAGGGTTGATTCCAACTGCTGGTTCATCCTTTCAGTCTGTCCATTGGATTGGGGGTGGTAACCAGAGGTCAGAGAGGGTTTGCAGCCGAGAGCTGAGCAGAAAGCCTTCCAGACCTGGGAAATGAACTGAGGACCCGGTCCGAAAGGATCTCTTGGGGAATGCCGCAGTAAACGGAAGATTTGTTTCTAATGAGGAGCTGGGCTGTCTGGAAGGCCGTGGGGGAGTTTCCTAAGGGGAATGAGATGACAGGCCTTCGAAAACGGTCTACAATGGTGAAAATGGTGGACATACCTCGAGAGACGGGAGGCCGGTGACGCAAAATCAATGGCTTATATGGGACCAAGGACCCTAGGGGAACAGGATGCTGAAGCAGGCCAGAAGGAGGTTGGTGTGAGGCTTTATTACGGGCACATGTGGAGCAAGCCAACACAAACTCCTTGACGTCTCGATGGAGGGTGGGCCACCAGAAGCGCCTTGTGATCAGGGCTATTGTTCTGCTGACTCCCGGATGAGCAGAAAACTTGGCGCATGCATCCATTGGATGAGACGGACCTGACGGAAGATGGTACATAGGTTCGGTTAGAGGGACCGCTATCTGGATCGGGTTCAGTGGCCAGGGCGGAGTTGATGAGGTCTGTAATTTCCCAGTTGACCACCCCTACGGTGCATGAGGCTGGGAGAACAGGTTCAGGCGTCTCGGGATGATAGACAGAGTAAAGACGAGAGAGAATCGGGCTTGACATTTTGGATCCGGGTCTGTAGGAGATGATGAGATTAAACCGAGAGAGAAAATTGACCACCTGGATTGGCGGGGATTAGCTTGTTTTGGTTTACTGATGTAAGCCAGGTTCTTGTATGGACAGACCAAATTACGATGCTCAGCTCCCTCCAGCCAATAATGCCCCATTCCTCCAACGCTTAGTTTGATGGCCAAAGCTCTCGTCTTCCCACATCGTATTCTGCTCTGGCGAAGAAAAGCCCACGGAGAAGAATGCACAAGGGTGGATCTTTGATCTGAGTCTAGTCTCTTGGATAGAACTGCTCCAACTCCAGAATCTGGAAGCATCCACCTCGAGAATAAACTGCTTCGCTGGGTTAGGTTGCAAAAAAAGCAGACAGGAAACAAGATTTTAATTTATCCAGAGGTGGAAAAGCTAGTTAGGAGTCCACTGAAAGGTGCGCGCTTGGACAGAGGTCAGAGAAGTTAAAGGAAGGGTGGTCTGGCTGTAGTTTCTGATGAAACGACGATAAAAAGTTTGCAAAACCTAGAAATCTTTGTAGCTGCTTGCGGTTCTTCTGAACTGGCCAGTCTAAACTGCCTTTATCTTGTCCTCAGATGGTTTTACCCGGCCGCCCTCGAGCACAAAACCCCAAAAGGTGACTGAAGGCTGCGAAATTCGCACTCGGCTTTCACGAACAGCTTGTTCTCCAGCAGTCTCTGCAAAACAAGGCGGACATGTTTTTGTGTTCATCGAGGTTCTGGAGTAAATGAGTATGTCGCCAAGGTAAACGAAAACAAATACATTTAGAAAGTCTCTGAGAACATCATTCACGCAGGGCCTGGAAGCAGGCTGAGCGCTTGTTAGACCAAAAGGCATTACCAAATATTCAAATTGGCCCCAATGGTGCCTTGAAGGTTAAGCTTCTTCCATCTCCCTCTCTCTGATCCTTAGGAGATGATAAGCATGCCCTAAATCCAGTTTCTTCGAAAACACCGGCTCCCCTGTACCGGTTCGAATGCAGAGAGTAAGCAGGAGAGGAAGTGGGTATTTTGTTCTTTAATTCTAATCTGGTTCAAACCTCGTAATCAATACATGGTCTCAGGGAACCATCTTTCTTCCCAACGAAGAAGAACCCGGCTTCAAAGGGAGAGGAGGATGGGCGATTATTCCCGCAGCTAATGATTCGTTAATGTATTTTCCATGGTTTCTTTCAGGTTTGAATATTATACAACCTGCTGCTAGGTAGTGGAGCACCAGGTAAAAGTTCAAATGGGCAGTCATATGGTCTGTGTGGGAGGTAGGACGCCATAGGACCTTACTGGAAGACAGTGGGGCTAGGTCATGGTATCGAACTGAAGAAAGGTCAGGAGATCCATCTCCCCCACCCTAGGAGACTACCCTCAAGGGGCAGCTGAACTAAGGCATGCTTCATGGCATGAGATGGACCACGATTCCAGGTGACGCTCAGTCCAGTTAATGTGAGGATTATGCTTCTCCAACCATTCAAAACCAAGCACCAGAGGGGAGGAACACATGAGGGAAACACAGTTTGAATAAACTCGGTGGTTACCGGACAGAAGTAGCTCGAGGGGCTGAGTTTGATAGGTAACTTGATGGAGTCTCCTTCCGTCAATAGCAGATACACTAAGAGGCTGAGTCAGAGGAATGGTTTCTATTTGGAGTTGTTGGACGAGGTTAGAATCGATTAAGTTCCGTTCACAGTCGCTGAATGCAGAAAACGAGAGGCTTTGGTTAGCACAGAACAACGTGGCAGGAAGTAACAGTCGAGGAGATTTCTTAGTGTTAATTTGGCCCGCCAGACTCCTCAGATCCTCTGGCGGGCCCAGGCTTTTGATTTAGCCGGGCAGGAGGCGATGAAGTGTCCACTCTCACCACAGTAAATGCATAATTTGCTTAGAAAAGCGTCGCATTCTCTCCTCATAAGGTGAGCCTCGTGTGTCCTTCCTGCATGGGTTTTCCGACATCTCTTTCACCCGAATGAGAGGCCTGGAATGGAGCAGCCGGTAGAAGCTGGGACTTAGGTCTCTGGGTAGGCAGCTGCTCTGTAGAGGCAGGCTAAACAGTCACGTTATGTGAGGCAGAAGAAAGTGTCCCTAAGCTGCTTAGGGCGCTATTGTTTCACAGCACGCAGTTCCTATTTGTCCAAATCTAATGGTAAAGCAGATTAAGAGGCCAGAGGGTAGCTGAGTTCGTCCCGAGGGTTGCAAGCTCATCTTCAATGTGCTCATTTAAAGAAAAGCCATAAAGCCAGAAGCTCCCTTCCCGAGCACTTTGGTTCCATCCGGAAGCTGCCGCTTTAACCCGGAAGTTGATGGAGAATTCCAGCCACAGAAGAATTTCCCTGTTTTAGAATGAGAAGAGCTCCAGGAATCAATGGACTTATCAGTGTCTTGGTTGAATACCTGGGTAAATTCAGAGAGGAAATCAGAGTAATAGCAGTTTAAGACTATCGTCAGCGGCAAATCTTGCCTGAGCCCACTTCAAGGCTCTTCCTGTTAGCTGAGAGAGGATGAAGGTTATTTTCTTGTAATCCGTGGAAAAACAGCCAGGGGAGTTCTGAAAAATCAACCGACATTGAAATAAAAATCCTTTGCAATCCTTCATGTTACCAGAAAATCTTTCTGGAAGACTAGGACGGAACTCTGATGACGTCACTGCTGGTGACCTCGGAGGTGGAACTGGACCGAGGAAATGGTTGTGAGTGCTGGTGCAGCATTAGCGCTATTCTGATAGTTAGCATAGCTCTGTAGCATAATGGTTATGAGGTGTCAACCAGGTTATAACTTACAGGCGTTTGGGTTTGTCCTTGAATTTGGACATCCTGCTCCTCCAAGCGGCCGGATGAGTCTGCTGGGCCTTGAGTTTTGGCGCAGTGTTCTGTCATGATGGGTTCACTGATAGCGACGAAGTATGCAGAACACCACTGGCCGGACACAGGGATAAAAGTTTAACAAGTTTATTTTGCACAAGCACACAGAATATACTGGTTCTGGTTAGGGCCTGGACACTTTGGTTCACGAGTCTCGCGTGAGACAGTTCAGTTAAGCGCTGCAAGCAGAAGCGATTTCTATGAAGATTACTGATTGTACCTTGAGGGGTTCTTGAGGTTAGCTTTGGGAGAGTCACTGTTGTTGGATCTGGAGGAGTTCATGGCAGGAGTCCGGCTTGCTGCTTCAGCGTCTCACGTCTAATAATGAACAGACCTTGGCTTTGGGTTTTCCAGCTCTTAATCCTGAGCTGCTTGGAGGTTCTCTAAGATTCTTCAGGTTTGGCTCAGAGGTGAAGCTCGACAGTTATCTTCCTGAGCTTCAAAGAGGAGACACTGGTTACCTGGAAAGACAGAGAGCAGCGGTTAGAATCGAACTGGATTCAAAGTCACAAAGTTACACTGGATCTAGGCTTAGGGCTGACCAGCTGGATCAGCTACTACTGCGGCGTTGAGGCAGGGGCTGAAAGACAGCTTAGTAGTGTGGATCCTCTGATGATCTGATGAGCTGCAGCTGTGCAGGAGGCTCCCGCAGAAGGAAGGATCCGCAGTGACTCTCTGCTGGAGAAGGTGGAATTTCTCAGCTCCTTCTAATAAAGTTTATGACCCTTCTGGGTATATTCACAGGATATAGACATAGCAGCATCCTCTTTCTTTCAATGTTTCATATGTCCACACAATAATTTTATATAATTATCACTCAACATTTCCCTCCTCTTATGTATATATAAAACATCAGCATCTTTCAATTCATATTGTATTCATAGGAGCAGGGCGTGCACGAGACATTTTTGGGGGCAGGTGCTCGGGAGGAGGGAGCACTTTTATGGAACACTTAATTATAAAAAAAATACCGCAGCATGTTGAATGAAATTTGACTTTTTATTTGTAACATTCTCCTAAGCGTGAGTTTTCAATGGAAAAAAGTCCGTCTGTACCAACTAAAGCAAACTTCTTTCATCTGGCTCATCACCTTGTTTTTTTGCTCTTCATCCATCTGGTCTCCCTCTCCATCTGTTCTCCCTCATCCATCTGCTCTCCCTCATCCTGATTTCTCCCTCATCCTGGTCTTTTTCTGTCTCTCTGTGTCTTCCCTGAACTCTTCCTCATCTCCTGTCCTGGTAGATGTTGATGTATAGAGCTTCCTGCTGTGACTGGCTGCAATATAATAATAATAATCATCATGGCAATAATGATAATAATAATAGTAAGCTTTTAACAAATATGCCACATTAGTTTAAATAATGGGCTATTAGGGCAACATGACTGGAAGTCTTGTCCGTGGATATGACTTATGGTGAACTACAAAATAATAGCTATTTTTAATACCTGCTGCACAAACCACTTAAAAATAAAAATGTGAACAGCTTCTAAGATTTTTCAATGATTAACCCTCCTTTCTTGGCATTGTGCTGCAATTACTAAATCAATATACAATTAAGACAATAAAGAGACCAAAATGTGTTAATTTATGTTGCCTAACAAAACCTATACAACAGAGAATGTTTGTCTTAACACATAGATTTGTACAGAAGTGGATTAGGGCCACTGAAAAAAAAAAGTTAACTGATTTTTAAATTTTATTTCAGTTTAACATGGGAAAAAAGTCAGAATTCTGACTTTTTTCTCAGAATTCTGACTTTAATGTTAGAATTCTGACTTTATGTCAGAATTCTGACTTTTTTATTGTCAGAATTCACTCAGAATTCTGAGATTAAAGTCAGAATACCGAGCAAAAAGTCAGAATTCTCAGCAAAAAGTCAGAATTCTGAGATTAAAGTCAGAATTCTCACTTTTTTCCCATACTAAACTGAAATAAAATTTAAAAATCAGTTAACTTTTTTTTCAGTGGCCCTAATCCTCTTCCATAGATTTGCAATCGCAAACTCTACCAAAAATATTTGTAGCCTATGTGGTCGTCCTCACGTTATCTGTCATTGACTTGGGCCACAGTGTAAAACTTTCAGAATCAGGTTTATTGCCATTGTTAGTGAAGGAGTTCACAAACTAGAAATTTTTATGGGTACAATTGTGCAACATGAAACATATAATATGGAATAGGTAAATAAAATTATAAAAACATCTAAAAACTGTGGGTATACGTCATGCAAAAAATAGACTAATATATACACTTAAGATAAAATATGGATTATATATAAAATATACAAAAAGTAAAAATAGCATCTTACACAAGGGAACAACTAATAGTTTATCAGGTGACAGTCGTAAAAATCCACTTTCACGAAAACTCTGGGTCATCACCACAACACGCCACCATCCATCTAACATCGCCTGGCATTTCCTTCTTTACTACTACCTTGTCCATTTTTAAAATTTAGTCAGTACAAACACCTAGGGTATTCTCGCACTGGATGTGTGTATTCAGCAGGGACAACACCCAAACACTTGTTGTGGTAATTTCTGCTTCTACCTTTTCAGGTGAGCAAATTCTTGCCTCTGCATCCACAAAGGGGATTATACTGTGTGTAATTTCTGCTGTTTTAGTATGGAAACAACAGAACACAGCCGGTTGGGTGTTTCCTCACACACTTTCTCTGATCACACACACCTATTCTAAGGCCCAATATTTTTTTATTTTTTGCAACACAGAGTCCCAAACCCAAATGCACAGAATACCCAGATCTGTAAACAAAACTTGGTTTTAGATCAAATATTCTTTACAACCCAACCAGTTATAGCTTGAACACAGGAAGTCCCCGGGCAAATGCACAGAATACCCAGATCCCAGATCTGTAAACAAAACTTGGTTTCGCCAAAATATTCTAGCGACTACAACCAGTTCAAAAGCTTTTCACACAGAGGGTCCCAGACCCAAATGACAGAATATCCGATCCCAGATCTCTACAACAAACCCTGTTTGTCAAATATTCCTAGCGACTACAACTAGTTATAGCTTCACATGGTCCCCAGACCAGCTTTTTGGATAAAAAACTTTAGGCGCAACCTTTTTCTGTGCAGATCAGTCCTCAGCTTGAGTTGTCACCAGGATGTCCAGGGCAGGGCTGGACCAACCTATTGGCTCCGCCCCAAAGGGGTGGATGGCTGTCGACAGTTTCTTGGCCTTTGGTCCCGCATGGTCCTGACAATTGGATTTTGACTCCCGGTTTTCAGCACCAAAAAATGTTGGGTTTTAATCCAGAAAATGTGAGTTTAAAAGATTAAAAAGGAAATGATCAACACAGGGTGGGGGTTTTGTGACGTCAAGGCTTGCAGGGTGAGAGAGAGAAGCTGCTGGTTTGAAAACCAGCACCCTCACACACAGATCCCTTCATAGCTGCCTTTATTAACAGTTTATAATATCATAGGGTGTGCCTTAAACAGAAGACCCAGTAATGATTATCTGGGGATGTAGGTGGAATAAGATAGTGTGAATTGACCATCTACTGGATGGAAGTCACACAACGGTGTGATTCTGACTGGAGGTCATAAAAGTTTATGACCCTTCTGGTTGATTCACAGGATAGACATGTAGCATCCTCTTTCTTTCAATGTTTCATATGTCCGCACAATAATTTTATAATTATCACTCTAACAAGCGGCCTACTCCTGTATAGGGAAAAGTAGAATTGGCCTGCCTCTCTCAGCATCAAAGATTCGAACAGTAGGTTTCTCTGGGAAGACCCAAATAATACCCATGACTGAGCCAGTTCCCATGATCATAGGTGAAAAGACTGTGTATGCACCACTGCTTTACTCAGAAGATACGCCAATTAATCTGCTGGGTAGAGATGTGCTGTGCCAACTCAATGCAAAAATCAAATGTACTCCTAATGGAATTTCTTTTGAAGCAACAGACAAGAATGAAGCCTACATGATGCCACTAGGCCCACAAATGACCCCCCAGGCAACAAGTCGTGAACTAGAACACCAAGTATTTTGGCTGAAACTCGCATCACCACCAACTTCTACAGCTACTCCAGCTGGGTGGGAAACATGGAGACCCCTGATAATGAATCACTATGAGATATCTAAAAACCTTTTTCTCCCTCTCCATTGTACCATGTTTTTTTACAATAGGACAAACACACAAAGACTACGAGAAAAGTTGGGATGAAGAAATTAACAACAAAACAACTGTCATCAATACGCTGACATAGTGGTTGGACCACAAAAAGGAGCTGCAGCTGTTGTCACATTTTCCTGATGACAAAGATGTAGCAGAATGGTTCCAGTTTACCACCTTCAGCACCACATGTCATTACTGATTGCGAACAGGTATGAGTCACATGACCTAGGACCCATGGTTCAGAAGCCAAGCAAAGTCCGCGAAAGGTTTGACACAGCCTGGAACGCATTGGCATATCAAAAATAGAATGTTTTTCAAAATCTCTCATATTCACAAGCTAATGAAGTAATAGCAGAACACATTAAAGTTCCTGGGAAAAGACAAATGCAGTGGCTGAAGAGCATGAACCATTATTAGAACAAGTTCAAGAGCAGGTATGGTCTATAAGTAAAACAGATGTAGGATTAGTAAAATCAGCTCCCCATTAAAATTCACCCATCAAACTAAATGTTAAATTACCCTTCCAAAGACGAGTACCTGCTGAAAGCGAGAAGCAGTAGAAGGAATACAAACCATCATTACAGGATTAGAAACAGCAGGAGTTCTTAAACCAACAGTAAGTCCCTGTAACACACCAATTTTTTCCATCAGAAAACCCAACAGTAATGACTACAGACTAGTCCATGATCTAAGATTAATTAATGCTATTGTAGCAGAAGAAATACCAGTAGTACCAGACCCCACACACTACTGAGTAATATACCCCGGGCACAAAAATGGTTTACTGTGATAGATCTGTGTTCAGCATTTTCAGTGTGCCGGTCCATCCAGATTCCCAGTTTTTGTTTGCATTTACGTTAAAAGGCCAACAGTATACTTATACATGTTTACCACCGCGGTTTTGTACACTTCGCCATCAATTTTCAATGGAAGTGTACTGGCGAATGATTTAAATCACCTTGACATACCATCTACAATGTTGATGTATGTTGATGACATTTGATTTGTTCTGCTTCTAAAAGAGCAGTGTGAGAGAACTCCATTACAGTGTTGACTGCATTGGCAGAAGGAGGACACAAAGTAAGTAAACAAAATTGCAATTCTGCCAGCAAACGGTGGAGTATCTCGACGGGCAGCTCAGTGGGGACAAGAGGTCTGCTCGCACCGTCCCAACTAGAAGGCATAACTCAATTGCCCAAACCTCAGACTGTTGGTCACATGTTGTCTTTCCTTGGCATGGCAGGTTACAGCGGGCCGTGGGTGTGTGATTATGCCATCAAAGCGGCTCCACTTAGAGCACTAATTAAAACGCGGGTCAAGGACACCAGTCGGCTCTATTACAATGGACAGACAAGGCAGAGGGTCGCGTTCCAGCTGCTGAAACAAGATCTCCAAACTGCTCCTGCTCTGCCCAATCAGATTACGGCAAACCATTCCATCTGTATGTGGCTGAGCAATAAGGGTATGCATGTGTTGCAGTATTGATGCAAACACCCCACAGGTAAACAGCCAATTTCTTATTATAGCACAAAACTGGATGGTGTCGAAGAAGGCCTGCCTCCCTGCTACCAGGGCTTGGCAGCAGCAGCCTTAGCATATAAAAAGGCCTCAGTTACATGGGCCCACCCTGTTAATTTGTACACATCACATCAACTACATGCACTGCTCTGAAGCCGCTTTTTGTGATAACCCAAGCTTCGTCGAGACAGGTTATGAAGTTCTGCTTTTCAGGACCTGACTTAACAATACAGCGACTGTACCAGGATTAACCCAGCCATAAGAAGGTATTGCCCACAGAAAGTGAGCCCCATGATTGTCTCAGGAGGCGGACACCTTCATGTGAAGGTAAGGGAGGATTTGTACAATCACGTAATCCCATGTGATCTGGCGCTTTTTGTAGGCGGATCATGTGTCAGAAGTGAACAGGAACAAAAGCTGGATATGGAGTGGTCAGGCTTGACCCCGACGGCACCTATACCAAAGTACAGTCGGTGAGCCTAGACCAACCTTGCTCTGCCCAGTTGGCAGAGATAAAGGCATTAACAGCTGCATGTAAATTGGCTACTGGTAAAAGAGTGACCATCTATACTGACAGTGCATATGGCTACGGGGTATGCCATAAAAACGCAAGCATCTGGAAACAACGAGGATTTGTTCCAACAGATGGTACCCCCGTAACACAAGGGCAAGCTGTAGTGGAATTAATACAAGCTATGCAACTCCCATCTGCGTTAGCTATTGTAGAATGTGCTGCTCATCAGACGGCAAAAACAGCTATCGCAATAGGAAACAACTTGGCAGATGAAGCAGCCAAAGAAGCCACAGGACCTGCAGTGCAAGGACCAATGGTTCATGTGGCTGAATGTGAACCTATTACTAATCTAGCCTTGTTAATAGAAGCCCAGAATAGAGTATCTGAAGCGGAAAAACGACTGTGGGTGCAAGGTGCAAAGGGGGGCGGTACGCTTATCACACCCCCACGATGGGTTGTGGCGTAGTTTTCGAGGGCATTTCGTACTACCGTTGTCCTTATTACCAACCGCCATTAAAATAATGCATGGACCTGATCATTGTTCACGAGCCCAAGTTATTCGCTACAGGCATTCTGGTGGTCACCTTATATGACACCTATGGTAGACAGAGAACTGGCCTTATGCCCACATTGTCCTAAGTATAATGTGCGTAAAATGCTCACACAACCCTTAGCACATATCCCCATGCCAGATGGCGGTCCGTTCCGCCATCTGATTATGGATTACGTTGACATGATAACTCGTGTTCAGGGAAAGAGGTATATGCTGGTGGTTGTTTGTAGGTTTAGCAGATGGGTGGAAGCATGTCCCACTGCTAGGAATGACCACAAAGCAGCAGCAAGGTTTTTGTGTAAAGGGGTTTTTCTTTTTTAATCTACTGCTTTCTATGAAGTATCATCTGATAACGGACCACATTTTGTTACACAGGTGATCCAGCAAATGTTCCAACAGTTGTGCATAAAACAAAAATTTGGTTGTGTGTATCATCCCCAATCACAGGCATCCGTGGAACGAGCTAACGAAGATAATTAGCGAAAAAAGCGAAGATAATTGCTGATAGCAATAACCGTTTAACATGGGTTGATGCCTTGCCTGTTGCACTGATTGCAATGCTTTCTCAAACTAACCGAATAACCCATCTTACCCCACATGAAATGCTTACAGGTCGACCAATGCCTCTCCCACAGGTTCGAGCAATAATATTGATAATATTGATAGTTATTTGTTGCGTCATACCCCTCATTCGGGGACTGGTCTAGAAACTTATTGTAAGTGTAACTGGACAGTTCCCAATTGTAGAAATACAGTTGGACCAGGTCATATGGAACATAACCATGATCTCCTCCCACCCCCACCAGGTACGTGCATTTCTTTAATAACAAAATTGTATATATGTATATTAATAGGCATAACAACGACTCATATACTTACTCACTTAGATATAGTAATTTGCATGCTGAAGTTTTATGGGCTATATGCCTCCTAATGTTATATAAATATGCTACACTATGTCTCCAAATGCAGATTAATTGAACATGGCAAAGTCTTATGAGGAAGCTTATTATGGCCTAACATATCCCCCAAACACAGAGGCATGGCTAGAGTACAACAATAAAAGGAGAATCTCCACACATGCGTCGGTAGGCACACAAGTAGAAGTAGCCGGAGGCTCCAATATTCCTAACAGGCAGCCAGAAGATCCTGCAGAGGGGCCAGACATCGCACCTCCGGGGTGGTACAGACCCATGATGACTCCTGGAAGGCAGCCGGACGATCAACCACCACCACCTAGAGGGAGGCCAATGTCCAACCCGCCATCGCCTGGGGCCCTGAGGATCGACTTCGGCCCAAACAGCACCCCTGCCAGTCCTGAGAACCCGGAGGACCGAGGACAGCTCGCCAGATCGCTCCAGGAGCTGCCATCCACTTCAGGCGTGCTGGCTGAGCTTAACGAGAGGCCTGCCTCTCCGCCAGAACCGGAAGACGTTGTCATCGCGGGCATGGTGCTCACCCCTGAGGAATCTCGCCACGTTGCAAGGTTCTTGGTTCATCCTCTGGAATCTTACGAAACCGACAATGACCTTAAGAAATGATTCGCCACAGCATATACAAAACCAGGGAAAAGGGGAAGATGCAGCAGTTGACCCAAGAGTGTGAGGAGCTGACAGATCAACTTCAGGAGGCACGGAAAACCATAATCACCCTGCAAGGGAAGTTGCTGCAGCTGACCGCTGATCAAGGGCGCATGGCTACTACTACCACTACTAAATTGCTGCAGCTGCCGGGGCCACATGCCCCAGGAAATACCAATGCAAGACCGTGGGGGATGATGCCTTCCAACCCCCAAAGAGCCCCGGACTATTATTAATTTCAAACACAACACCATGCTGGATATAAAGGACATTACTGATTATTAATGATTATGAATACCTATGCTAAAGATAACTGACAAAATAATTGTGTGCGGGGAGAGTGCCACATGGTTACTCATATGTTGGTCTCAATGACACCTCGTGGAGGGGGAGTGCAGTGACCTAGTCGGAGATGAGGCTGCTTAGGCCTTGGAATTCCCCTACCTCGTATAATTGCTGCTTTAAAAACAACAACTGAAAATCCTTCTAAAAAAAAAAAAAAAAGTAAGCAAGGGGAAAGGTCCTCCTAAGTGAGCTAAGGGGGATCCTCTTTGTTTTAAGATCGTTCTCCATTTTTTACATTTTATCACTTTTATCATGTAATCACAACATCTTATATTACTGCACTACAAGTATATGGTGTGTTTTAGTCTCACTTTTAGTTTGGTGTGCAAAATATATAAACATCAGTTACTCTTTTGAAACTTCACATTTATAGTATTTCAATTTGACAATCACCTGTTGATTCGCGAGTGATCCTTTTCAGGATCACAGGGGAAATGTAGAGAATTAATGCTGCACCAATGATTTAGAATATAGTGGATAAATGTTTCAAATAAATGCATTTATGTTATAAAAAGGCCAAAGAGTCCAAATGAAAAGGATAAAGCAGCATGGATAAAAATAAAACACTGTGCAAGGCCATTTGGTCTGAAGCTGCCAGGTGCAACTTTGAAGTTTTGAGAGATAAGATCAGGAGGGGAAAAAGACAGGTAATGGGCCGGAGACAGAAGTATTGACCTGAGTCCAAGGCCTTTGATGTGCTACAAGGTTGAAATGAGGCCTGTTTGTAAAGACATGCGCGTGAGAATGGAATATTCAAGGTTGCAACAGCCCAGCTGCACTAAATTGTGATATATTGAGTTGTCATATCAAAATAAGAAACAAAAACGTACAGCTCGGTACTGGTTGACAAAAAAGTGATGTTTTACTGAAATTTTTGAGCATCAAAGGTTATGCTGACTTTTTTAATGAGATTTTATGAAAACATAAGTCACACTGGATGAAAGTGTAAAGAAAAGGCTTTTGATAGATTGTTGAAAGGCTTTAAAAAAAATGCTCCTCAAGTGAATATATGGGACTGTTTCTGCATGTAAGTCAGATGTTGACGGTACGCATCACGGGTGGTTCATCTGTATTTTGCAATAAACCACTCTGGACCTGGACCCAGCTGCCTCTGCCTGATTTTTGATCATTGTATGAAGACTTTTCAACAGTTTTTTTAAGAACTTAGAATTTTTATGACTTAGCACCAATTTTAAGTCGTTGGGAGGACATTTCCACGACAGAGTCAGAGAATCAGACAGGTTGGTTGGCTCAGGCTTGCTAACCGTAACTGGCTTAACACTCTGGCACTGGAGTGTTGCTCTGCCACTGCTTAAATGCTGGTCTCCTGATGAGCAAATGAGCCGCAGGTGTGGTAGTAAGCTTCGGCTCCAGGAGACCTAGGGTGCCCTCTGCTGGAGAAAGGTGGACAGACCTCCAGATCCCAACAGACTAGTAAAAATGTGTAATGATCTTTTTAATTGGCTGGAGGATTATTCCTAAAAAAATCCTTACCATCAGTTTAATCCACAGGAGGAAAAGTTAAATCAGCGTGTTACCCTTTTAATGACAAATCCGGTGTTGTAATTTAAGATATCTTGAAAGGAATTTTGACCAGTCAAAATATAATTTAAGATATCTTAAATTATTATTCTTCCTAATAAGAATGTAAATACAGATATCTTAAATTACCATTCCGGATAGACAAAATGTGGTTTTGGCTAGTCAAAATGTATTTTAAGATATGGAACGTAATTATGGATTGTCAGACGAAACCGAATTTGTGTTAAAACGGCTTGCCATAGCCTCATTCACTGTTAGACTGTCAGGAAACAAGGACAGATGGACCCAGTGTTCAAGGAGAGACTGTCAGTAGGAAAGTTCAAAAAAAAGGATTATTAAATTAACAAAAACTAAAAGTGGGAGCCACATGGCTCCTCGCCATGACACTGCAGGATGGGAGCTGGGCACACAGCCCAATCACAGAACTCTGCAGGAGAGAAACATATAAGCAGGGTGCGACCACGACACATTCGGATATAAAGTTGGGATCCTCGTAGGCTTGCCTCACCAGAGGGGCCGGTGATCCTCTTCTGCTCTTTGTTTTTCCCTTTTAGGTTTGGAGTTACTGTGTGGGGATCTGGAGATTACCCCTTCTGTCTCCAGCAGGATGCACTGTGGGTCTCTGGAGCTGGAACTTTCCCCTGCACACACCTGTTCCCCAATCCTCCTCATTAGAAGACCCTTTATGCTTCTCCTGCCTCGACCCTGATCCCACGCAGTGCAAGCGATCTTAGTTGGAGCCAGCTTCCCGAACCCTGCTAAGTAGACCGGAGTCTTGGTTGTTCCCAGGTTGAGACCACACAGATTCCAATCTCCTTTCTGTGCCTCCCTCAGGTATCCTTCTTGCTCCCCGCGTGAAGCTCTTGACATTTGTTTAAAACCCCCAGTCTCCTCGCGTGAAAGCTCGCCAGGATGAGCTGAACCTCCTGCTGTCTCTTCACAAGTGAAAGCTCTTGACATGAGCTTTAACCCTCCTGTCTCCCTGCTGTGAAGCTTCTGTCTTCTTCTCGCGAAAGCTTCTGGGATGAGCTTTCAACCTCCTGTCTCCCTTGTGAAGCTCTGGGAGAGCACCCTCACTGGAACTGCCCTGGTCTGCAGCCTCTGGGATAGCCAAATCAGCAGCGAAACCAGTCTCAAGTCAGAAGCTCTTGGAAAGCCCAACCTGCTAACCCGCCTAACTGTTGAGCCAACTGGTGGATCCCCACGTGGTTTGAACTCAAGAAGACCCCTTTGAGGAGTTTCCCTCTAGAGGTTCCCATGTGGATTCATCCCCTGTTGTTCTCTGTTATCCAGCCATCCCCCGCTCCCCTGCACAGCAGACTCCAGTGAACCAGCCCCAGACCCATTTCAGTCCCAGTGTTAAACCTTGTGATTTTGGACCTTTATTAAACATCATTTTGAACTTTTTCCCTGCCCTGCCTCCCTCCGTGTGTTCTGCATCTTGGGCTTGCCAGTTCTGTTAACCCATCATCATCATCACAGACACCAGACAGAAGATGATTATCTGAGTTGGGCACTTGTCTCTTACCTGGTTTAACAGTCCACACCTCCTTAGGATGTCACCAAGTGCTGCAGTCCCAGAGGACATGCCCAGGAAGCCGATCCCGGTCAGGGATCCAGAACAGGCATCAGCAGCATGGAGTCATCGATGGCTCCTGCACAGAGAGAGACGCTTAGATCAGGGGACATGTGCTTAGGAGGGGACATCTTCTGGGGGTGGGGGCATTTGCTCCATTTATTCTACAGCTGGAGAATAAATGGATCAGAACAGAACCAGCAGGACTTTGTAGAACCTTTAAGCACAGAGGAAGGACATGTGGACCAGAAGCTCAGCTGTGATGTTTGGTGAGACCTACCCTGGCCAGAGTCGTAGGGGTAGAAAAAGGCGATGATGAGGTTAATGAACAATGATTGACAAAATCCTTTTCCACTGGTCGCCAGATCCAGACATGAACCAAGAAAATAACTTGAACAGACAGGGTAACAGAAAACAGTTAATGATCTTGCAATGAATGCTCACAGGGCTGAACTGAACAACCAAGAGAGAAACAGGCAGGTGAGAATAAATTACACTGAAGCAGGGAGGGAAAAACAACAGGTAAGTAGAAAGGAATGAGTGGAATTAATGGGTAGATACAAACAGGCCAGATCATGACATAGACACTCGTTCACTCCACTCTGATTGTGAATAACAAACTATTTAATGGATCAATTTCAGCAACACCAAAAGCAGCTTGTTCAAGAAGCTAAGCTGAAAGTTTTCTGGCTCAGAGCTTTTCTTTTTCCAACCCAAAGCAATGATTGGCCCTACATATTCCCTTTCTTCTTTTCTTAAGTCAGGTCACAGGTTTGGACCTTTAAAGTCATTTACCATGATGCACCTCATAAAGGTCACCCCAAACTCGTGACGGCACATCTCTTAGAACACCACCATCCTCTACAGCCTTTTCCAATTTCCCATCAGGAAGAATAACATTAAAGGTCACATTATCATTGATGATCTTTCCTTCAGAAAAAACGCTGAATTCTCTCTGTTAGAGTTTGTTGTCTGTGAACCACATTGCTAGTCTTCCCTCTTTCAGAGACATCCATGACAGGAGGCAGTTAAAGGTCCTCAGTGGCTGACATCCTGAAATCTGAAAAATGTCTTTGGTCGTCCAGCTCAAGTATCTGTCAAACTGAAACACTATCTTCTCCCTGTTGATCTCTGGATTTATTCAGCACTCTAACAAACCACCCCCGTTCACTGGTTTTCCAGCTTCCTGAGCTATCGCTGATAACAGCCAGGAAACTCCTTCTCCTCCACTTAAAACCTTCTCCTCTCCTCCTCCACCTGCATTGCTCGACTAAACTGCGCCCCCATGGTGTCGTTCTGTTACTGTGCAGTCTGTGGTTGAGAAAAATGAGAAGTAACTTCTTCAATTATGATGTTTTCAGTGAAGAAAAATGGTTAGGAAATCTGTATCTTAGGTTATTTAGGCCTTTAATTGATCCACTGTATGCTAAATCAATGAATCTGCCATAATCCCACCTTTGCAGCCTGGCTTGGGCAGAGGTCAGAAACCGATAAAAGCCAGGATGCACCGATGAGGCTAGATCAAGCCTGGCTTTATCTCATCCTCCTGATCTGAATTCAGCTTCTGTGAAATATGCCTCTGGATGAGCCCAGACCTGGAAAGGTGAATTTAGTGGCCTTACACGGCATGGTTGTTGGTCTTAGTGCTTCAAAAATCTGCTGTGGTTTTCACTTTCACAACCATCTCTAGGTTTTTAGAGAATGGTGGGAGGAATTGAGAAAACAGCCAGTTTTGCTGCCGTTCTCAGTGGAAATGCCTTTTGGTATTGAGGCCAGAGAGTGTCAGTGAAGATTGGCTGGACTGGTTGTTCCAGATAGAAAAGCAACAGGAACCCAAGGAAGCTTTCTTTGGTTCCCCACCAACGTTCAGTCAATATGAGGAGGAGAGTTACATTCTGAAGCCTGTTTCTCTGAGCAGTTAGTGAACAAAAATAATCCTCAGCAGCAGCCAAGCTAAGCTAGTGAGAATGAAAACAATGAGTCAAAGTTGCTCTCTTCTAAAGTTCCTGTCATCTGTAAACCATAGTGTTGGAAATGTTGCTGGATGGTCTGTGTGGCCTGTCTTAGATCTTCATCTAACCTGGATCAGGTGAGTGGATGACCTCCTCATGTGTTCTGCTCTCATTTCTACAAACATTTTCTAGTCCAATCCTGCCTCCCTGAAGATTAACTGCTTTTCTTCTTTAGGCCTTATTTTACGGGGAAATAAAAAGACAACTCTAGTAGCGTTGTTTTCTTTGTTTGAGGAAATCAGAGGCGTCACTAAGTTTTAAGGACAGGGGGGTTTAGCCCCAAGGAGCTGTACAGAATGTTTATCACATTTCTCAACAGAAAAAGAAAATTGTGAAAGTTTTTCACAAACTGGAAGGATTTAGCAGAGACAACTTCCTATGAAAATGTTTGAAGCTCCCAGTAGATTTTCAGGACTGTTCAATCTGTTTGTCCCTCAGTATTTTGCCTTAACCTTCCCATGATGTTGACACACAGTAAACTGATTCATCTCTGATCAGCATCCAGGCTAATGCCATGGGGGCGACAGCAGCACAGGATGCTGCAGTTAGTCTTGCTACTGCAGGGTCGCCTGTTAGAAGCCCAGCTTCATCCATCTCAGCCGTTGTGTCCTTGGGCAAGACGCTTCACCCGCATCGCCTACTGATGGTGGTCAGAGAGATCAGTGGCGCCTGCATAGGCAGCATTGCTTCTTTAATATTTGCACATTTAATTTATTCAAACTTGCATAGTTTACATTTTGGGCCCAAAAGTCGCTAAAAAGGTTTACATTTCAAGCCCTGAAAAATATTACTTGAATTAAAGAAATATTAGCTACTTAATTGAATCAAGTTCATCTGGAATATTTGCACAGTAGTTAAAAAAGTCAGTTTGAAATAAATTAGATTTTTAATAATAAATACTTATTTTGAAAACTGCATTCTGTGTTTACAGGTTTGTCTTTGACTAATATTCTGACAAGTTTTATGTTTTGAATCATTTAAGTGTGAGAAACTTGTTAAAATAAGGAAATCAGGAAGAGGGAAACTTTTTCACACCACTGGATCTTTCTTGGCTATCTCCACTTTCTAATAATTTCTCTCTTAAATAAAGGCTCATGGTTTCTAAGTCTGATATTGTTCACTTTATGTTTCATGTTTCATATTCATTACCTTCAATTAAATTTCAAAACTGTCTGTATTCCAAACGACTCCATCTTGTGAAATCCTTTAGATCAGGGGTCATCAACAGTTTAGACCCTGAGAGCTGCTTCAGGCCAGGGAACAAAACCACATAAAGAGCTACTCCATGCTCATGTATTGTTGGTTTGTTTTTTAATAGCTTTCTATTGAACCTTTAGTAAAAATCAGAATGAGTTTAAAATGAAGCAGTTAGAAGGTGGAGGATTTACCCTGGGAAGAGAGACAGACAGATTTTAGGATGTAAAATGACTCCCTTTGTTTTGTCTAAATTATTTTCAACATTTTAAAGTCTTTAAAGATTCTCAGTCATCAAGGTCATGCTCAAGCTTGAAAAATTCAGTTTAGGCAGCTTGACGTGAGGTTTTCTAGAAGACGTTTGCTCCCCACCTCCAGTTAGAACTGAAGAAGCCTCTTGGATGAGAGGAGAAACGTCTTCTAGAAAACTTCACCTCCAGTTGCCTACTGGAGGTAGGCAACTGAACTTTTCAACATTTTAAAGTCATTTAACCTCAGATCATTTTGGGGCAACTTTAACTGAATATGTTCCACATCCGGTTTATGTTTGAACAAATTAGGTATTTATTTATATAAAAATATATTTTCAGAATAGGCATTTAAACTATATATTGTTTTATTTAATTATTGTTGTTTTTCTGTCTATTGAGGGGAAATTATAATTCACCAACGACTCAAAAATCTCCCAAAAGTCATTTTTAAATCAGTTTCAGTTCTATCTTTGGTGAATCTTTGCTATTTGTAGACAGCTACCTGCAGGTAGGTGAGCACTGCCTTAGACTCAGCCTTCCAAGGGAATATTTCTCCTCACCATCTGTGCTCCTCTGACTCCTACAGGCCAATATTGTTGGGAAATGATTTTATATTAGTATATTATTAGCATTATCCACAGGGCCGGAACCAGACTTTAAAGAATACTGAGGTCCTCTAAAACATTTTTGTAAAAGAGCACGAATATAAAAAAGTTTTTTACTGATAAAGAAAAACTGCCATTTTAAATTAAACATTTAAATAATACCATTAGAAATCCTTTTTAAAAAGTGTTTTCTAGTTGTACATTTTAAATTGAAATATTAAAGAGGAATTGTAAATTGTATTTATTGATCCACTATTAAATCCTGAAGCGATGCCAGCCTACTTTATATGAACAAGTTGAACAGATTGGATAACGACTCACTGATGTGGCTTTCTATCTACACTGAAGCAAAGAAACCCTGATATATGAGGATTATTATTTGATTAGGGTTTTATTATTCTGACATTATAATGTAGGATTGGTCAAAGGTTAATTGTGAAAATGAAATGATGGTTAAAAACAATAAATTTAAATAGTACTCAAAACTTTTTTTGGAGGCATTGAAAACATATTAGGGTCTCTAAATTTTCCTGGTGACTCAACTGGAGGGAATCATTTTTTTCTTCTTCTGTTGCTAAAAATACTCAGAAAGCTTTTTTGCTTCTTTAATTTTCTAGCTGGAAAATTAAAGAAGCATAAATTGCAACTTATTTCATTTTCAGCAATACTTCCAGGACATATTAATCTGAAATATGAGTGAGGAAATTTACACCAACCACTGAATAACTCAAACATGCTTTCATAACACTAATGAATCCCAGTAATTATCAACGGCCACCTGTTCAATTAACCTGTTTTATCTTTAATCAGAAATACATTTGGAAATCAGAAATAAAGACTGATACCAAACAACAATTCTCTTTTAATTTTTCCAAAACATAAATTCTACTTTTCTTCTTCTTTCTGTGTCAGATGGTGAACATCAAGATTTCCCTTGTGCTTTTTCAATTCACCATATCAGATGGTGTGCATGGAGACAGGAGACTCTATTAAAATACTGAGAATGTTTCCAGCCATCCAGATTCGAGCGGCAACAAGTGATGACCCGAGCCTGAAACTCCTTTACTCAGAGCATTTCCTTTATTTCCTAGCCATAAATCTGGATATAACGTTCTGTAGGATAACAGTTTTAAGAGCTTGAAATACAGCCATGTTATAAGGCTAAAATGATCAGACATTTTCTGTGCTCCTCGTCATTTTCAGATAAAATTAAATTGCATGTTACATTATCCATGCTTCCCTCTATTGTGTTCCTATTGTGAAGTGGGTTAAGGAAAAATGTATTTAAAAATGTGAGAACCAACAACCCTATGTTCTCCCTTTAAAAAAAAGATAAAAAATGTTACGTGCACCACTGTTTATAAATAAACTTGCATTTCCTTAATATTTATATTTTAAAAATATTGGAGTCAGAAACAGAAAATCCCTAAAGAGAATAGAAAGTGTCAGTTTTATTACATTCAGTCAAAAACTTGGAAAATTGAAGATATTGTTTTATTAAAATAATTCCCTTACCTAGACATATCTTGATGCACTGCAATGCGTGATGAAGTCTGCTGTGGTGTTAAATGTGTGGACTGGGTTGGGGGGACAGTTGATACGGTCTGCTAAGCTCCATCCCCTTGAAGCTGTGCTGCTCAGTAACCACACAAGAACTCTGGCAACCTCTTGTATTGAACTGGTCAAAAAAATTAATTAAGCACATTATCAGAAATACAAACCACTTAAAAACATGATCAACATAGAGTATAAAAATGTGGATTTGCTGTGGATGCTGTGGATCCAGAACTAATGACTCGACAAGAGAGGGCCTGGCAGCACATCATGATTAGAACATTTTACAGACCAGTGACTATGATGTCCAAATGACTTGTACTAATGACTTAGATGCTGCCTGCACTCTCTTACTATTTTTAGTTCTTAAAAAGTCTTATGTGTGGCAAAGTGGGCTGCCCACCATACCCAGAATTGACAACAGCAAAACAAATGGTCCATGATGAATAAGGCCTCTACTCCCATGCTCTATCTATCTATCTATCTATCTATCTATCTATCTATCTATCTATATCTATCTATCTATCATATCTATCTATCTATCTATCTATCTATCATATCTATCTATCTATCTATCTATCTATCTATATCTATGTCATATCATCTATAACTATCTGTCTGAGATGTCATGTCTGTCTGTCTGTCTGTCTGTCTTCACTGGTCAAAAGGCTCATTTGCATAATGATCACTGATTGGTCATTTACATGAAGCAGTGAAGGAGGGTTTGACCTCTCCTCTGACTGCATTACTGATTACTTTTTCCTGTGATTTGGTTGAAACTATGTCTGAGTGACGCTGCCCTGATTTAGAACAACTTTTAGGTCCTTCTTCCTCCTCTATAACTCAGAAGGTAGCAGTCATGAAGTTTGGGCTTAAACTAAAGCTCTTTCATTTGTGCTTCAGAACAGAAAGACAAACCATTTATTTAAAGATTTACATTTTCAGGCAGGATTTTACCAAAAGCTTGATTCAGATTTGTATTAGATTCCCAACTTAAAGCAGACAGCCACATGTTTAACTTCTCCAGCCCAGTTAGTTGTTCTCTCCCACTCGCCCGCTCTCGTTTCAACCTTCAACTGTACTGGTTTCCAGGTCTGACAATGCAGCATTTAACTAACCTGCTGGGAAGGAAAGCAGCAACCTCTGCTCAGCATCTTAGCTCCTTTGCTTCCTGAAGTTGTCATCAACGTTCAGAAGCTTGACTGATGTTCATCCTCACTGTTTTCATATTGCTTGAATATGAGAAATGCAACATCTAGAAGCAGCCATTTTTCATACTCTATGGTGGACCTACCAGGATCTGGCATCACCTGAGCTCCATTTGCCTTTAGGCTTCCCTCCATTGATCATCTTTTATTGGAGCAGAATCCTTTTATGTTGACATTGCACATCATAACCAGTGATGAAAGTTTATATGTTTTGGATCCATCAAAATTTCATAGTTTTTAGACTGTATTTACTACATTGACTGATCAATCAACAGCTTTAGTATCTTGATTGATAACGCTCTTGCCTACATCCTCACTAGAACTAAGAAAGTAGAGAACATCAGCTCAGTTCTAAAGTCCTTCCTATGGTTGCTCGTATCTCAGAGCATAGACTTTAAAATCCTTCTAAAAGTCTAGAAATCACTGAATGGCTGAGCATCCTAATACACAGATTTTCAGACTTTATGGCAGGTGATCAACGGACAGACCTCTCTGGTCTACTGAGATCTAATCTACTCTGCAGAACCAGAACCAAACATGGAGAAGCAGCTTTTAGTTCTTATTCTCCACTAATCTGGGATAAACTCCCAGAAAATTGGAAAAGAGCTGAAACCCTCAGTTGCTTTAAATCTTTAGATTTAGAACGGCCTTTGATTGAACCATCTAAACATTATTAGTAGTGCTGTCAATTGATTAAATTTTTTTAATCGCTGGAATTAATCGCGATCAATGCCTGAGTTAACTCACATTAATCGCGATTTTAATCGCAGAATTTTTTCTCTGATTGAAAATCATTTAAATACTCTCGATGACATACAAAAATACATACAGGCTAGAGTTTGTGCCAATGTTCTTTTTTTAAAATGAAAACAGGTATTAGACTCTGATTTATGCCATAGAAACATATGGCAAGAAGATGGGGAGGCATGTAGCAAAAATAACAAATATGTAGCCAAAAAGGCCCTGAAAACAGGCTGATGTAAAACAGACAGTCTTTACAGTTAATGCAGTCTTTTGAACAAAGACAAGCATTTTACCCTACTGCTATAAAATGTAGTACAGTTAACATTAGGTGTTAATTAACCAAGGTAATAATGAACAATTTTCAATCAATACATCAAAATCAATAGACCGACATCACTAGATGGAGGTAGTCTATGCTCTAGAAAGTTACTTTTCAGCCTCTTAATAAAAATGAGAACACACACACCCACCACCACACACAGAAACACCCACCCACACACACACACACACACGACCTAATTCGTGGCATACAGACAGCAAAGAGTGCCGTAGCAGATTCCATTTCACCTCAGTAATCCTGTTTCTCAGAAAAGCGTATTTTCAGGTTGCTACTAGTTACCGTAGACACAACTTGTTTGTTGGTGGTGGGGCTTAAAGAAAAGGCACTAGCGCCACCCAGTGTATGAGCGTCTTTTTCCCTTGAGGAGTTCAGCTTCTGAAGCCTATGAGAAATGCATAGACTGGGGAAAAATAGCCCCGCCTTCCCGCAGTAGGCTGCAGCGGGATGTACTTGTAAAATTGTACCATAAAACCACATAGCGTTAACTCATCGCTAAAAATTATCGGCCAAGTAAAATGGCTCCTCGCCAGTTACGTACGATAATAACGCCATATAATTTTGACAAAAGCACTAATTATTGTTTTACTCTCCTTTTATATTTCATCAACCCTTTTATTATTCTCTTGTAATTTTCTCACAATGTGTTTTTTTCCTGTGTGTTTTCTTACCATAAACAGCACTTTGAATCATCGCTCTACTGAAATATCACGTATCGATAAACTTGTTCTGCCTCATCTGACCAGAACCTGCAGAACCGTTTACTAAATTCCCTGACTGAATGTTTCTCTAAAAACAGGAACAGACTGCAGTAAAGGTCAGGATGTGATGATCACCTGGCTGATAGTGGCAGGATAACAGGAAGACCCCCCTGTCTAGATTAATTTCTAGATTGTACCTAAACTTCCCTTTTGTTGGTTCCCTCCTTCCTGTTTCCCCTTCATCATGGTAGTGTCACCATCTGTCTTATCAGGAGTCTCTTGCTCTGATCGAAATCCTGCGGATGCGTCCTTAGAAGGCCAGATTCAAAGGACAATTATGTCATAGCGCGGCGCCGCAGGCCTGGTCGGATTCCAAGAGTCCTCGTGGTGCAACCTTAAAATGCGCCCTTTCTTCTTTTTTGCCCGATTTGAAGGACGGGTCCGGGATGTATCCTCGGTATCCTTGGTTTACCCAGGATTCATTGCGAGACCAAGCAACCCGGGATTTGTTCCGTGATTTGAGTAAATGGTACTTGGCACCAAACAGTGGTGAAAATTTTGAAGTTCAGTTTAATATAATACAAGTCTGTGAATAGTTCTGTCTGAAATTAATGAAAATAGTTGTTTTAATGGTCATTGAGTCAGATATGTAAGCGGTGGTGTAATGTTTGATTTATCTAAAGGTTTTATCTGTTACTGTGTTAATGGGTTTGGCTGTTACTTAAAAACAGATTCTATATATATCTGCAGTGTGGGGGACTATAAATCTGATAGAGTCAAATTTTTTTATTGCAGTTTTGCACAATATGCTTAACTAAGTATTTTTTGTTGTTGAATATTAGAGATTTTGCCAGATGTACTTTTTATACATACATTGTTTAGATTTAGTTGTTATATATTTCAACCCCTTTTATAGAATAGAAAAATCCCTTTATTGTCCCACAATGGGCAAGATTTTACAGCAGCAGAAAGATTATTAAAAATGGTCACACAAATGTGGACCTTTAGAAAAATGTATAAGAATAACATAATAGGGAAGAGTAAAAAATATAAACAATATAAGTCTGTAAAGTGTTTTAACAATATGAAACTGGAAAATAAATAACCAATATGCAGCTATGGACATTTTTACAGTAATGGATATTTGAAAATAGCAGCAACATCAGAGATGTTCAGAATGACAGCAGCATGTTATTTAACTGACTAAGGTTTCTATCATTAAATTTGCTTTTATTTGTTCCTGCTAACAGTGGTTGGAACCTTTATTCCACTCTGAATTCTCATGAGTGAGTGTAGTCTTTGTTCACTTTATAATAAAAAATAAATAAACCAACAGTTTATGGTTTTCATTCTTTTCCTGCTTTGTGTGTCAACTTTCACGGTTGCTAAGCAACAGAGCATACAGTGGTAAAACTCGCCAAAGGGTAGACCTGTTTGAATTCACAGCCAAAACACTTCCGGTCTCCTTATTTTCACGGACTTTGAAGAACCCAGTCTAGGTAGAACGCGTCCTTGGAGGATGCAGCCCGGGATTTTGAACAGAACCTCTGTGTTTCTGGGCTGCATTAGATCTGCTGCTGTTTTCTATGTGTTGTTGGTGATTATTTTCTGTGTTCCAGGATTTATCCAGTACCTTCCCTCAGTGTCTCAGCTCCCTGCTCTACCCAGCTGTCATTTCAGTTTCCAGGTTCTCCAGCTTAGATCGTTCTCTGTGTTCTCAGTCAGATCCTAACTCCATTAAATCCTGTTTCCATGTTTTTCTATTTTCCATCTTCTTTTCAGCTTCTGTAGTTTCTATTGTCCTCTTTCCTGCCTCCCTCCTTCCACCTTCTGCATTTGGGTTCTTCACTAGAGCATTTTAGAACCTAACATGTATTTTCAGCACCAAATGCTCACTGGCTGCATTCCTGATACCTGATACTTCAAGTTCAACCATTTTGTTTGCCAGAGATCTCATGTTCCCCAGTATGATTGATGGAGGAGATGGTTGCACTTTCTCCGTCTCTCTTTCCACTTCAGTCCTGCTCTGCATCCACAGTGTCTCCTGTTTATCTCGTCTCTACAGAAGATTAAATATAAACAGTCAGATTTACTGAGAATAGAATCAGCTTCCTGTTCTACAGGAGAGGTCAGAGAGCAGCTAACAGGGAACTCTGGGACTGAACCACATGTTTACTTAGAGTCTCTGGCTCTGTTTTGAAAACCTAGTTGCTTGCGTACTCCAAGGATCGCGGTCTACCTAGACTGGATCGTCGAGAGTCCTTGAAAATAAGGAGGCGGGAAGAGTTTTGGCTATAAATTCTAACAGGTCCACCCTTCGGGGCGGTTTTTAATCAAACAGATGCTCTGTTGCTTAGCAACCGTGAACGCTTGACACAAAGCAGGAAAAGAATGAATACAGAAGTTTTCCAAAACTGTTTATTTATTTCTTTTTATTGTGAAGTGAACAAAGACTACACTCCTACAAGAATCCAGAATGGAATAAATGTTCCATATACACGATCGAGCAGGAACAAATAAATCAAATGTATGATAGAAACCTTAGTCAGTTAAATAACTGCTGCTGTCATTTTGCACATCTCTGATGTTGCCGTTATTTTCAAATATCCATTACTGTAAAAATGTCCACTTAGCTGCATATTGGTTATTTATTCCCCAGTTTTATATTGTTAAAAACACTTTACAGTATACAGTATTTTATATTTTTAACTCTTCCCTATCATGTTATTCTTAGACATTTTCTGATGCCCGCATTTGTGTGACCATTTTCAATAATCTTTTCTGCTGCTGTAAATTTCCCCATTGTGGGACAATAAAAGGGGATTTTCTATTCTATAAGGGCTAGAAAGATTTAACCTCTTACACCCAAAGGGGGTATAAATAAATTTCTGCCTGACAAAAAACACACAAAGTAAATAACTTATAGCCTCAAAACTATTAGATTTAAGAAGAAACTTTTGGTACGTCTGTAAAGGTAAGACGTCATAGAATGGTTTTCTGGTGTCAGCACCATTGTAGCTTTGACCCTGCTACCTGAAATATTAGGAAGGGACAAAATACAAAATATTTAGCATTTTTTGAACCTTAGCCAAAATTTTCTTTGAAATAAACATTGCAAAACTTAATACTACCAAAATATTATTTATAGCACAAAAAGTAGTACAGACTTTTTAAATCTAAAATGTTGTGTGTAAAATATATCCCAAATTTGGACTCAATCAGATGAATCATATTATTTATTAGGAAATGTGGTATTAGTGAGAAATTTCAATGGCAGAGCGGAGAGGCGGCCATTTTTGGCACATTTATCCATAAAAATGTCACCAAACTGTGCCAGATATGTTTTTACATCAATACTGGGGTTTTGGTAAAATTACGAGGTCACGTAGCAGCTATGGACCCACCGGTGGGTCCGTGGGGTTCAAGGGATAAGTAAATCTAAGCAATGTATTTTAAAATATATCTGCAAAATCTCTAATATTCAACAACGAAATACGTAGTTAAGCATATTGTGCAAAACAGCAATAAAAGATAAAAATCCTATCAATTTATAGTCCCCACCCTGCAGATATATTAGAATCTGTCCTTGAATTATAGCCAAACCCATTTTACACAGTAACAGATTAAAACCTTTTTAGATAAATCAAACATTACGCCACATATCCTGACTCAATAGCCATTAAAACGAAAACAACTATTTTCATTAATCTCAGGCCAGGAACTATTCACATACTTGTATTATATCAAACTGAACTTCCAATTTTGCCACTGTTGGGCTCCAAGTAACCTTTACTCTGATCACAGCTTGCTTGATTCTCATAATGAATCCTGGGATATCCAAGAATACCCAGGATACATCGGGCCAAATCACTAAATCGGGCAAAAGAAGGACGCATTTTAAAACGCCTGAGGACTCTTGGAATCTGACCAGACCTCGGCCTATGGCGTAATAGGCGCCCGATTTGAAGGATGCATCCTAGGTTTTCGAACAAGCCTACGTTTTCCTCTCAGATTAACTTCATGTCTGCAGACACCATTAGTTATAGTTATGAACACACAGGAGAACTGAGCAGAGTCTCCATCCTCCAGCTGTCCCAAAGATCTTCCTGAAGGCTTCAGTAATGATCTCGGGGCGGCACATCCAAGGTGAGTCATCTATTACTAGCTGCTATAATCATGAGGAAACATCATCAACCTCTGATAGATGGAAACTAGTCTAGTTTTGTTATAGATTATAATTCCACACAGGATTATATAAAATGAACTGAACCCCAGTCCTTGTTGAGCAGCTGCATATTTAAGAGCTCTGATATTTACAGCATTAAAGCTTCAAATAGCATTAAAATGAAAATAGAACTTGAACCATAATCAACATGTAAATTAAAAACCTCCTAAAGGGGGAATAGATGGAGAATGTCGTGCTTCTCAGAATCTGATCCATCATCCGCAGTGTTGTCCAGCCTCCTGTCTTCATCCATGTCTTTATCAAAAGTAAACACATTTGTTACTTAAGTGAAAGTATATATACTGCAGTTTAAAAACAATGGTAAAAGTTGAAGTTTTAAATTGACCTCTTTACTCAAGTAAAAGTGAAAAAGTATGTGCTCCAAAAACTACTTAAAGTATAAAACTATAAAGTAACCTTTGGGAAAAAAAACAGCCAGATGCCACTATATGAATTGAAAGCTCAATTTTTTATTTTTACTATTTCTAAAAATTCTTAGAGATAGGGCCAATGATGAAGGGGGTCTTGTTGGTCTCCGTCTCCAGATACGCTCTCGCCTGTGTCCGACCTTTCAGACATTTCAGCATCTTTTTCTGAATCCAACATTGTAGCATGGCATAGATGATTCACGTTTGCAGTTTGAAGAACACCTGCTTGCTTCTGATGATTTCCTTTAGCTAACCAATGAGTGTTTGCGTTATATGACTCATTCAATGACACTAGTTTTCACTAGATCTGGATGGTGCCAATGATCTGCATTGGATGGCGCACATGATGTGAAATAAATATTTATGAACATATACTGAAGCCAAGACTATGAGTGCATCACCTTAAGCTCTGCAGAAGCACCAACCTTTCACGAGTAATGTTTGTTTTAAAAATGTAATGAATAGAAAGTACAGATACTTGTGTGAAAATGTAATGAGTAGATGTCAGAAGTAGGAAGAAAAATAAGCAATGGAGTAAGGTATAGATACCTAAAAAGTGTACTTAAGTACAGTAACAAAGTATTTGTACTTGATACCTCTGAAACTACTTCTACTGGTTCTCCTTTTCTGCCTCCATCTCAGTCTGTTTTCTTCAGACCTTTGTCTGTTCTCTGCTTTGCCTAAAGATATGTAAGTTTAACTATTTAACTTTGCTTCATAGTAAAAGTTTAAGTTTAATCGTTTATCAGTCTCTTTCTGCTTTCTGTGTTTTTTAGAAAACATTCTGCTTTTTATTCCAGACCAAAGTTTTAATTTTACTGTAAATGAAGGAAAATCTCCAGGATTACTAGATTATTTTCTGAAACAGTCAACATGAGGAGCAGATGAAGTTTGTTCCTCACTTAAAAAATTGCTTCTTTTTCAGGTTTTTAGATGAAACTTTCATTATCTCCTTTAATGTCAATTAACAAGCAAAGCAGCTGCTTCCTGTGGAGCCTTACATAATAAGAGCATAAATATTATTAAACATCAATTTTATTAAAATATACGTTTCCTTGTATTACACTGTCTAAAGCTTTAATAGAGCATATAATCCATCTGTTTAGTTTGGCTGACAGGAAAGGGGTTAGGAGAGAGGGGGAGAGACATGTGGCAAAGGACCACAGGCCGGATTCAAGGCCACATCGAGGACTAAGGCCTCCCTACTTGAGTCGTGCGCCCTAACACTGCCCCGCCGTAGCACGCCCATAATGCAGGAAGAAGTTTGACTGAAAAATATTTAAGATATTAGAGTGTTGGGGTTTGAAATTCATTCACTTTTATTCCAAATTATAATGATTTATTTAATTTAGAAATGGTTGATTTTCTGACAAATTTAATCAGTCTTTTGTTGTAGTTTTTAATGTTAGATATACTTTAGTATCACATCTTTATTTCTGTAATAAATGGTAAACAGCTACTGTATCCTACAGGTGGGAATCATGTAAAGATAGCTTCATCCTGTGTTCTTGGCTGCAGCTGCAGGTGTGTGAGCTGATGTGAAGTGAGCAGCATGGATCAGTGTGAGGACAGAGAGGACAGAGTCCCTCCCTCTAAAACCACTCTGTGTGGAGAACATGAGGACCAGAGCAAAGTTCAGAGGTCAGATCACCATCTCAAACAGTCCAGGACTCTTCTCCATGTCAGAGCTCAGCATGAACATCAACAAACCATCTTTATTCACAGGAAACCAGCAGAACCAGAACCTTGACCAGAACCCAGCTGTGTGTCTTTAAAGAGCAACAGGTCAAAGGATGGCTTAATTGATTTTAAATCAGGCCAACCTTCATCAGCAAACAGGTGAGCTGTTTCTAAATGTTCCACTAATGACTTTAACTTCATTCCAACATATTAATGTGAACACAACTCTTTCCCACATGTCTGCTTTCACATGTGAAGCAGTGAGTGATGGAGGCTAAATAATGGAAATAATCAAAGGATTTTTTTATTATGATTATATGAAATTATCTTGTCAGATGATATTGGAGCTAAAATCGGTTGTTCTTCCATCCAGTTGAATCATTCTGGATCACTTTGTGTCACATTAGTGAACCAGAGTTGGTGCTTCTGCAGAGCTTAAGGTGATGCACATGTAGGCAAGTCATGATGCTGATTCAACTATTAGATGGAAACTAAATCATCCAAACTAAATCTGATGGAAAACATGATCTCTCACTGTTATCTGCAAACATCAGTGAAATCAGCAGCTTCTAAAGTTCATCTGTGTTCATTCAAAATGATCATCAGTCTGATTATTAGCAAACTGCTCCACAGTCTCCTTCAGCAGCCGCTACATGTCATCAGAAACACAACAAAAAGATGCCTTCTATAAAATAAGAAACAAATATTGTGTTTTAAGTGAATAATTGCTTATTTTGAGCAAAATAATCTGCCAGTGCAGCAAGCAAATGGAGACTTGGTAAGATTTCTTAAAACAAGAACATAATATCCAAGTATTAAGCATCCAAAAAAACTTAAATCAAGTATAAAAATCTATTTTTTCTTTTACTTGTTAAGATTTTTTCTTTTATTTTAAGCAATTTATTCTTATTTATTAGTCATTATTGCTTAGAATTAAATATCCTCTAACCAATTGTTGCTCAAAACAAGCATACAACAGGCTTAAAAACAAGGCAAATATACTTGATACCAGTTCATTGAAAGGCTTTAAACGAGTCTGTTTTTCTTAGCTACAATTATTTTCATTATTTAGATGTAGTGAATGTATGGGAAAAATACACTTGACAAAAACTTCAAAACATTTCTTTTATTACTATTTTTGCAGAAATGTCACAGAACGAAGCTGCACAGGCCAAGCAATAAACAGATGGTGATGAGGCAGTACAAAGACAAGGCCGGACACACGCATCTAAATTCTCATAGAATTAAGTGAACTCCCCCCCAAAAAAACAACAATGTGCCAAGGCTTACTGGCAGGCCTTACAATGAAGAGATGATAATGTTGCAACATCGAGACAGGGCCTGAACACACACATCTGTTGCCCTTAATTATTCAAACAATGAACTTGAGCATTCAGCTCTCATACACACTACCTGAGAAAGGTCTGCCAGTCAGCTTTGGCACGTTTAAAAGCTGCCGTTTGGTCTTTCTAATGAATTGCATCACCCAAGACCTCAGTCTAAAGGAACAACAGAACCGAGGACACACATTTTGGATATGTCATGTGAAATGTGTAGTAGTACGCCATGACGTACAGGACCGACTCAGCAAGACTGCTCCTACCAAAGGACACAACAGGTGCATTTCCGGCACAGAGGAAGCAGTCCTCCTCTCCTACCAGGATGAACGGTGTGGGTAGTGGCCGTCTTCTCAGATAGACGTCTGGGGCCTCTGTGGGCTGAACATCAACACAAGAATACATTACACTTAGCTGATCCTTTTTTTTTATCCAACTTGCATTTACAGTACGACTTAGTTAGGGCCTATTTACAGGGTATTGGTTACAGTCCCTGGAGCAATGTTGGGATTGGTGCCTTGCTCAAGGGCACCTCAGCCATGAACGAAGGAGGAGATTAGTAAGAGTGGGGATTGAACCGGCAACTCTGATCTACCGTCCATCGTCCTAACCATTAGACCATGGCTACCCAAAGATAAAGATAAAGCAAGATACAAATTATGCTCAGGGACACATTAATGTTGTAGTCAGAGTGAGGCTCAAACCTGCCAAATGTTAAATGATAATAAGGATGGATGCATAGGCTACATAAATATTTTATCTTTCATAAGGTTATGTAATTAAGTTGGTTCACCTGCAGAACATGAATGAGCACCTCTGATGGAGACGACATCTTCTTTGGTAACCAGAAGGAAACATATCTGGCAGGGAGATGTTCAGGTCAATGGCTTGCTCATCTACAGAGAGAGAGTGAGCAAGAGAGAGAGGTTGGTAAGAGACAGAGTAATTGGAGCTACTCAATGAAAAAACAAATAGTGCAATTTGCAATTGTTATTTCAGAAGGATTGCAAAACCTTACCAGCAGGAAGTCCCACCGATGGCTTCAGAACTTTCTTATAGACACCATAAAAGGAGAGTTTGGTTCTGTAGTCTGCTCAACGCTCCTTTAGCTCTTTCACATAATGGACGTTGTCCTTTGCCACAATTCGTCTCAGCTCCTCAATAACCTTGGCATTATATTGCAAAAAAAGGGATAAATACAACAGGGTTTGCTTAAAATACAAGGATACAAGCTGACCGGTACATTCTTCCCTTAATTCTGAGTAGGCAGTGTACTTACATGGTCTATGTTCTTGAAGCACGAGTAGGCCTCAAGGATTTTGCCAGGTCTCTCAGCTTCCTTGAGAGTCTCCGAATCGATGAACTGCCTTCTTCCCTGAAATTCAATGTCAAGGAGCTGTGAGACATCGTGTTGGTTTTGCTTATTCTTCCGGCACATCTCTTGGAGATGTCTGTAGTGCCTGGCCTGATGTTGAAATAAGAAGCAGTAATTTGTTTAATGGTTATTATTGGAAAGGCTGTTATGCTGCCATCTACTGTGTCTACTGTGTACTGCAGTTTTTTTTGTACAGCTGTTCTTTTTTTTTTTTTTAACAGTGTCCTGTCTGGCAAGGTGGCAATAAGAATAATTATATTGATGCCAAAAAGGAGCTAACAGATTTTACTTTCACAAGGTGTAGCGATTGTCGCAATTGCCATACTGCTCCACTAACCATGTATATCAATTGCTTTATTATAATTGCTATGCAGGGGAGTTTTAAAGTTCATATGGACACTGCAATGCTAAGTAGGCAGAAGAAACAGAAGAACAGAAGAAGGAAGAAAAAGAAAAAACACAGGACAAAAAAAGCATGACAAAGATAAAGAGGAGGAGATAGGAAGGAGACAATGACAAAACATTTTTCAGTCTGCTTCAACACACCTGTAATGAGATGGAAAAAAAAAAAGAAAAAGAACAGCACAACCAAAAGAACATAGTGCGAGAGATATACAATAAAGCAAACACCTTGAAACTATAAGCTAAAGTAATATTATTAAGATCTGACATGTACTCTGTTTTACCTGAAGATATGAATGTGGGTTTTCTGTTTGGAAGTGAATCTCTAAGTACCTGAAGCCTAGCACCTGTAGTTGTTTGTGAGGGTGAACTTGTGCATGTAAAGAAGAGTTTTAACCATAGAAAAATGCTGAATAGTGCTTGTGGAGGCGAGGAGGCACACCCCAGGTCACTGAGTCCAAGCGCCGGGGAGACTATTTAAAGCCCCAGAAGCCCAAAGGGGACCCAGAAGCGAGAGAGAGCACCAGGCGGGGCCAGCCCCGGAAATAAGACCCCCACCAAGGCAGGAGGAGAGACAGTCACAAGAAGCCCCAGCCACCGCCATGCGGCGTCGAGCAGGGGGCGAGTCCGCTGGGCCCGCCCGGTAACCGGCTTCCCACCCTGAAGTAGGGCGGGCACGAACACCAACCCCAGGCAGGCCGAAGCAGCCCAGCCCACAGAGCACCCGAAACATGCCCGCCCCGGCGGCCCAGCGACCGGCCCGCCAACACCCACATGACCGCACCGCATCGCGTATCACTGAAACACTCCAGGCGGCCCCGTTCCCCGGCAAGCCAGCCCATGCGCAAGAGGTCCGCCAGTCCGTGAAGCCTCAGGCGCTGGCGCCCAGCGGGACCCCAAAAGCGCCCGGCCAAAAGCGCCAGCACCCACCCCATCGAAGACCGATGGGCGCCAACAGCGCTGCGAGCTTAAGCACACAGCGCCACAGAATTCCGTAGCCGAGAGCAGAAAGTGCCCGCCCGGCGCAAAACCGCTAGAATAGAGCGCGGTAATTCACCCGCAGCCAGCTGCCAGCTCCACCCCCAGCAGCCCGGCTGGCCGTGAGGGGCAGCAGAAAGCGGAGAGCGAGCAACGCCGCCCTGGCACTCCCACGGGAGCCAAAGCAGCTCAGCCTCAGCCCGCCGCCTCCCCCATACACCCTCACCAGCGCCCTGGACACGCAGCCAGTAGCAGCCTCCGCGCGCCCCGGCCCGCCAACACGCGGCCGGGCCATAGCCACTCCAGGCCCCCACCCCGCCCCGCAGGCCCCACCCGCCGCGATCAGCGGGAACAGAGCAGCCCCGCCATGCCTCCCGCAGGAGGGAAAACCCACCCCGAATACCCAGAAGTCAGCGCAGCTAAGCAGCCCGCGGCCAGACCGTACTGCCTGCCCCCAACACCTCACCCCCACCACCGAGCCGCGCCTACACTGCTGTTCTTGTGAAAGAAAGTAAATGAATACACGCTTGAAACGCCTGTTCTCTTCAGGTTATGGGCCCAGAGCGTCGCTAAAAAGTTCAGTAAGTGAAGGTTTTTGAGTCAGATAAACGGAATTGTGGGACTCACAATGGATGATAAGACTCGTTTATCGACAAGCCGAGCGGACCAGAGAACTGGGCAACGTGGAAGTTTCAGATGGAGCATTTGCTTAAAAGCTAAAGGACCTTTGCATGGTAATAATGGAGGCGCTAACTCCTCGGATGCTAGTGCACAAAGCGCGTTGAAAGGAATTTTTGAGAGACGGAGAGAAAAGTGGAAGCGGCTTCTTCCGCAGCCGTATACACCCCCAGTTATTTTAATAACAAGTTGCCGGGCCTGCGAGTGTATTTACGTGCTAAAATGAGCTGGGAGCCTTGGTGGAAGGTATCAATTCTTTTGTAAAATAAACCTGTGCTCTTGAAGGCCAGCTGAAATATTTCAGGGATGTGAAATGAAAGAAAAAGGACAGCTTACACATGACCATTTAAAAACCAATGAAGGAACTGACTGATCAGCTACATAATAGGTGCTATAATTGAAGAGGAAGATCAGATTGTAACACTCCTGCAGCTTACCGCCATGCTACCATTGTAACGTGGCTCGAAACTGGGATACAATTTGACATTGCAGTTTGTTCAGCAAGCATTAATCAATGGAAGGCGAGTTTCACAGCATTGATACCTTTCACAGAGTTGCTACATCAGGTGCGGGTCAGCAGCCAGCCTAACAAATTCTCCGTTGGCGGTGAAAATGTGCAGTTCCTCGGCCTCTAAGAAAAGTGGAAAGCGGAAAGTATTGAGTTTTCCGCGAGATGCCGGGCAAAAGGGCCAATGTACGGCTGGCAGTGCCATGCAACTTCGTCCGTTGGAAAACCCACCCAAAACGCCAAAGCCAAATGTAGCTGGTAAAAGTTTGAAGAAGATCCCTTCCTGAGGCGCGCCTCTGCCGCGGCAAAATTAAATCCTCTAGGCCAGCTGACCAGCACAAGACGTGTGGTTGATTGATTCTGGAGCATCAAAACACACGACCTGCAATGAAAGAAAATCCTTCGTCAAAAAAGTCCTCAGTTTTCAGAAAACACAGTCTCAAAGGGTGCGCATTTTTGCGAAGGGTGGTGGAAAGCTCGGGGGATCAAGGTATCAAGCGGAACCGGAATTATGACCCTTCAAAATAAGTAATGCTAACTCTGCCACGCATGTTCGACAGCTTTGCTTTTCCCACGCTGTTCCAAAGCTGGGAGTTCAGGAAATCTCCTTTCAGTGGGAGCTGCTACAAAGAAAGTGGAAATGAAAGTACTCTTCAAAAATTCTCGGCGCTGGCATACGCGGCGTAAAGACGGGAACCCCTTCGGCGAAATGTGTATGTGTTCAATAAAAGGATCCTCTAGATGGACGGTAATTAGTTAGATATTGAAATGACCTTCGCAGGTCCATCATGAAAGTACCTGCTTATTCAGTGGGTGAATAGAAAGAATTCGGGTGTGTATGTATCAGCCTAGGTCACACTCTACTTCAAACCCTGAAAATAAAACTATGGAAGGATCTAAATTTCGTGAAAGGAGGCACCTTCTCTGCAAGTGACAAAGGACTTCCTTTCTGTGAAGCCCCCGTGCAAAGAAAGCTCACAAGCCAGCGGGCGCAGGCAGTGGTAAAAATTCGTTCCAAAACGTGGAAGCTGCAACCTCGCGGACCGGCGGTGGATGTCTCGTGTAATCATGCAGCACTGAACCCACCGGTGGGGCTTCAAAAATGGACAGCCTGGTGGGTCATTCCCATGATGACTTCGTAGCTTAAGCGGTGGCGGCCTACTTCCGCGAAGAAAGTGAGCCCTAAAATTCAGCGGGGTTAAATTTTGGAGTATGAGAGAACATTCTCCCATGAGTGTGGACATTGTGCTAAAGTTGCAAGACGGAGATCGTAGATAATGGTGGGGAGTACATTTCAAGTGAATTTCTATTATATTTCGAAGGCTCAGCGGTGACCGCCCAGGAGTATGCGCCCGTACCCATGGACCCTGAAAGCGTGCCTGAGCGTGCGGCAGCAGCGTTTGGTAATTTACTGGCCGAAGCGCAGCTGGTAGCGGCGCCGCCAGCGCAAGCGATACCGCAATGGGGCCAGCAGTGAAAGTGGGTCAGTGCAGCCGCTAGGCGCTATTGCAAAACAAGCCAAACACCCCGTCGAAGCGCGGCGATGAATTCACCCCCAATTGATGCGGGTTCCGGCAAAACCTATTACGGCGTTTCGGCGAAAAGTGCTTGGCTGCAAGCTGCTTAGCGCAATAGCTGCTCCTCGCACAACTTCGAAATAGAATGCACCCTTAAAAGCCTCGGGGCCTTGGGGATGGCAAAACAATGCGTAAGCGATGTATCGCCCGGTGAAGTTTTGGAGATGGAAGAAAAAAGAAGAAATTTTGATTCCCTGAAAGGGATTTTTTCCGTGAATTCTTTTAATGAGTCGGACTTTGATTCCTGACCGAAGGTGGATCGCTTTCCCCGCAGGAGGCAAAGAAAAGAGGCATTTCATCGTCAACAGTTGGAAAAAGTGGAAACAACCTATTTTGAATGGACACCAAAAGCTGATGAAACTGTTAAAAGAGGAAATGGCAGAATCAGAGTGCTGCCCCGCTAAAAAGAGATGGCAGGATAAGTGAGATCGGTGCCTCTGGCAGGATGGCGGGTATTTCCGTTGACTATTGTGCTAATGCAAAGCCCCTGCCACAAGTAAACCGAATTACACTGAATATAGCTGCCAGCTGAGTGTCCAAACGCAAAAAGCGAAGTTCCGCGGCAGCCGCCGATTGCCTGGAACAATTAGCTCAAAAGAAACGGGTGTCGGCGATCTGGTGAACTTACCGAAGCGACAAAGGAGTTTCCGGCGGGCCTGGCGATGTGGCGCGTTCGTGCAAGCACCTGGATAGGGAGAAGTGGAGTTTTAGCTGCGCGCACCTGCCGCCAAAAGCAGCCGCTTCCCCAGCGACCATGGAAAAGCGACTCTACTGGCGGTGTTTATTTTGCGGTGAGCCCCTTCAATTCCGACGCATTGAAGTCCCCTGCCATCCTGAACCTTGCGCGTATGGATTTAAATGGGATAAGCTGTCGCCCCTGCATTCTTAAATGGACACCTGGAGGAAGAAATATACATGAAACAACCTGAGGGATACATCAAACCAGGTCAGGAGCATCTTGTATGCAAACTAAAAAAATCAATCTACGGATTAAAACAGTCTCCTCGTTGTTGGAATAAAGAGTTCACAAAATTCATGATGGATCTTGGATTTAAGCAGAGCACCTCAGATCCATGTGTGTTTGTGAGGTCATCACAAGAGCTGGAGATAATTGCAGTTTATGTAGATGATCTGATGCTGATTACAGAGTCAACTGAAAGCATGGATGTGTTAAAACTGACTCTCCAAGAGCGCTACAAAATGAAGGACTTGGGTGAACTGTCCTACATACTCGGCATCTCAGTTATTCAAGACAAAGCAAACAACTGCATCTTTCTTCACCAGAAACAGTACATTGAAAACATTCTTCAGAAATATGGGATGGATAAAGCAAATCCTGTTGCAACCCCTGCTGACATCAGTGTAAAACTGAAAAAGGATGATTCTGTCAGTAATCCTGTCAATCCAAGCACATATCAGTCTATGGTTGGAAGTCTACTGTATGCGGCAATGACAACAAGACCAGACATAGCACAAGCAGTGAGTGCAGTGTCAAAGTTCAATGCAAATCCAAATACTGCACATCTGACTGCTGTGAAGAGGATTCTTCGATACCTAAAGGGAACTGTTAACCTTGCTCTGAAATATGACCGTTCAGGGAACAAAGATTTGACTGGTTTCTCTGATGCTGACTGGGCTGGAGATCAGGACGACCGCCGTTCAACAACAGGCAACATATTTCTACTCAGTGGAGGAGCAGTGAGCTGGCTAAGCAAAAAACAAGCAACGGTTGCACTTTCAACAGCAGAAGCTGAGTATGTTGCTCTCAGTCAAGCAGCTCAAGAAGGTACCTGGCTGAGAAGATTACTGAATGATCTTGGAATGATCACAAAGCCTACAGTGATTCTGGAGGACAACCAAGGAGCCATTGCAATAGCAAAGAATCCGGTGGACCATTCAAGAACCAAGCACATAGACATTCGTTACCATTACATTCGTGAATGTGTGCAGAATGGTGAAGTCAAGTTAGAATATTGTCCAACCGACGATATGAAGGCAGATATCTTGACAAAACCTCTTGCAAGACAGAAGTTTGAGTTTTTTAGAAGAAAGATTGGACTTTTTCCAATTTAAATCTGTGATAGAATGTCTCTTTGCTTTTTTATTATAAGTAAACAATATTTTTTGTTGAGTATGGCAAGACAAAAAAGTTAACTATAAACAGAAAAGGAATAATAAGTTAGTCTCGCGAGCTTTTATGGGGAAAGTTGGGGTTTTAGCACTAAAGGTTAGGTAAAGTCTCTACCACCACTGTACCAATTAAGTGGGAGTGTTAAAATAAGAAGTGCGGCAATTCCAGAAAGTTCCGCCATTTGCTGGGAAAAGGCCGTTACAAGCTGCCATCTAATGTGTCGCCCGTACGTACTTCGCGCTTTTGTACCAACGCTTTGTTCTGAAGAAAGTTAGTAAATGAATGCGCGTGGAAATGCCTGTTCAAATTGGTTTCGGCCCACAAACTGTAGTGTCCGAAGTTAAAAAAAAGCGGATAACATCACGCCATCAGCTTTTTAATCTCGAACCCTAAATCCAATGTGACCTGGCCTGTGAACCCAAAACCTTTCTTCCTGTGGTACCTTGGCTGGGACAAAGCGGTTTCGGTATTTCTGGTAAAGGCCAGGGAAAAGCGATGTAAACCCAATAAAGTAAACCCCAAAACCAACAGAGCCCCTCTTATGCAATCCAGCCATCACGGGTATATGCTCTAGTAAGAGGAGACAGAGCACTGAAGAAATAAACGTGGACAGTTCGTAACAGCAGTATAGCCGTTTTCCCGGCTGTTCTGCTGACAGCAGCCGAATCATTATGCATTCCAAATATATTGCATGCTGCACTGTTCTTCTTGTACCATTATGGAAGTACTAAATCTGTGCAGTGTCAAAATAAGCAGTGAGAAAAGTGGCTCTAAAAGTTTTATTTTCACTCGCAATAAACTACTGAACACATTATATATTTACATTATAATCAACTTCTCGCAACTGATAATTATCTATAAGTCTATTGGTCACGTTTCCCAATTCTTTTCGAGTCTGGTTTCACTAATCCGAAATAGAGTAAATATAATTTGCTTCTAAGGCTAAACAAAAATATGAAATCTAACACACTTACCAACAGCTGCATCTTCCACTGGAGTACTTGTTGATGGGGAGTGGACCTCAGGAAGAGTGGAAGGCGGAGTGTGAACATCAGGGGTGCTAGGGGTGCTGCTGGAGCTTGCTGAAAGGAGAATTGTAGATGTGGTGGAATCATCAGTGTCATCGGCATTCGTATATTGCAGTTTTCTCTTCCCCCTTGCAGGAGTGCCACCCTGGCTTTTCTTCGGTGATCGAACATTGTGGATTCTCTTTTGCAGTCGTTTGAAGACTTCAATCTAGGCAGGAAATCCAAAGACCAAGACATTGTCAAATATCCACATTTGCTAAGGAAGAAAAAAACATTATTTAGAATAAAGCTTTTTTTTAATCATACCCTTCTATAACAAGGATTATTAAATAATAATAGCAATAATAATAATAATAATACTGGGTTTAGGTATGTTATCTTACAAGTATGTTACATAATTTAATGTTTGCATGTATGGGAGACAGTGGAATGAACAACCAAAGGCCTCTGTAAAACAGTGTGCAAATTGAGGAACTTCATTACATTGAAAGCGATACTTACCCATGGACGCTGTATGTCGAGCTTATTGGAGAGCATGGGATAGTAGATCACCAGGCGTTTGGCCATGGCTACGAGGTCCTCCTTCGATGGATACTGCTTCTCTTCACAGTTCAATGCCCTCACTGCTGACACCATGTTGGTTATTGTATTACGGATCAGTCTACATGTTAGCTCTCTGGATAGCTCACATTCTGCTCCTCTCCCAAGTCTTTTCAATTGAAAAAAGTAATATTTCACATTCTCCAATTCACTATCAGAGTAGATCACATATTGGGGGCTTGGCAATGTAAGTGTTCTGTATGTAGCCCCCCCACTCTTCTCCTCCTCTTTGCTGTCACTTCCCTCACTACTGGTTCCAGTGGCTGCACACTCTCTTCCTTTGCCGAACTCAATGAATGCAACAGAAGAACTGCATGAGGCCTTCTCCTGTAAAAAAATAAGCAAAAAATAGACAGAATTTGAATTTGCCTATTTAAAGGCTAATAATAAACCCAGTATAACTCCAAGCAAAAACGAAGACGATAAACCACCATAATGACACATCACAGTAAGTAGTGACAGGGGAGTGATAGGATGCACTAGAGTTTTGATGACAGTGAGGTGGTGAGTATTTTGGCCAAATGCGAAGGATTGTAGATGGATTATAGTGTGCTTGGATAATGGGACATGGTTAGTGGGTGGCACACTAGATATGAGCGTGAACAAAGCTGTATCCAATCGCCTAGATACCACACTTTGGCTCAAATATCCCAGCAGACTTTTACCAAAACCCCAGTCGAGTCAAGTACTTTTCCACCATAGTCTCTGTGCATGTAGGCTACTGTGTATATGCAAACTGTGTTGCTTTTCCTCTATCCACTGCCATCAATGGATATGACACAAAAACGTGTTGCATTGTGCTACACAGCATTCTGGCATTATTGAGTTAATATAATACAAGTCTGTGAATAGTTCCATCTGAAATGAATGAAAATAGTTGTTTTAATGCTTATTGAGTCAGATATGTGCTGGTAATGTTTATAAGTCATATCTCAAAGGTTTTTTATCTGTTATCGGTTACTGTGTAAATGGGTTTGGCTGTAATTTTAAGGACAATATTCTAATATATCTATCTGAAAGTGTGAGGACTATAAATCTGATAGAATTTAAATTTTTCTAATCATTATGTTGCACAATTTGCTTAACCAAGTATTTTTTTTTGTTGTTGAATATTAGAGATTTAGCAGATATATATTCTGTATATACATACACATTGTTTAGATTTACTAATATATGGCTACCCCTTTTATAGAAAAGAAAAGCTCTTTATTGTTTGCAAACAATGGCTGTGTTGGAGACTGAAATAATCTCCAACCCTCTATAGTCTGAAAGTTTCATACACACCTGAAAGTGTATCTGTGTCTTCTGATATCCTCCGTCTTATGTCCTCGCAGCTGCAGCGGGGGTAAAAAAAAACGTGCAAAAGCCGTTAGCCGAATCCAAGTCAGTCCAAATTGGGAGTGCATGTAATTGTGAAATAAAATTAAAGAGTTATGAAGTAGTCAATTATAGCACTCAATAAAAGTCTATTCTCCAGTTTTGAAAAATAAATTGAATATTTGTGTAAAGAGGCTGGGTGCAATCACACTATTCACATTAGGTCAGTCACCCCACCCCCCGGGTTTGTATGGAATATTCCATCCGCGGGTTCTCATCTTAATTTATCAAGTTAGGAACACTTTGTGAAGATGGCTGGTTGGCAATGTGTGATTTGCTTTGCATTTATTGCACTGACTTTAAAAGTGTTTTTAAGCCACATTAACACAGAATAACCCATAAACTGGTGTAAACTTAATTGTGAATTTGAGCAAACCCAGAACGCATCATTGTCTAAAAGTACTGAAAGCCTGAGTTTCTTTAAGTTAAAAGTAAAAACGCATTTGTTTAGGATTGGCTTTGACTGTTCTAAACTAAACTGTTTTATGAAATTAGTTAATTTTTTTTCCCAACTGTTTCCTAATGTTTGATTTTAGTTTCTATTTTAGAGATATGCTCCCTTCTTGGACCCCATGCCTCTATGAACAAGTTACTCATGTTTTATTATACTGTAGGAAACATAAACCCCAAGTTTAGGGTCTAAGCTTGCTGCCA
>JAGKQL010000055.1:2442447-2497086 GCA_018398635.1 Cyprinodon brontotheroides | reverse complement strand
TCACGTCCCCAGTGCTTCAGTCCCAGAGGTCTTGCAGGAAGCCGATCCCGGTCAAGGATCCAGACCAGACAGGATCCAGGCCTCGTAGAGCTTCCAGGCAGGTTCAGAGTCCAGTAGAGTCCGAAGCATGACTAGGCGGTCACGCACAGGAGCAGACAGGATCAGGTGCAGACTGGGATGCTCAGTGAAGGAGGGTAGCAGAGACAGGACGTGGAACCAGAACTGAATGCAGGACCTTTAAACTGGTGCCAGGCTTACTGGAACGAAAACTGAAGCTCCCCGCGTATAGAGCCAAAAACCCAGAGGATTCAGCAGGGGAGGAACAGTGGACAATAGAAGACGAGACAAACACAAAACCCTCCTTCCACTGGCTGCCAGGATCCTGAACATGAACCATGGCATCAAATGAACAGAACTGGACAGACCAACAGAAAACAATGATCTGGCACTGAATGCTCAGGCTGAACAGAATATAAACCAAAGGAAACAGGTGAGAGGAATAAATGATAATTGAGGCAGGGAGGGAAAACAACAGGTGAAAGAAATAACCAATTACAAATAACAAAAAGAGGGGAAATACAAACGATGGGGGCTGATATCATTTTTTTTGTTTAGCATACGAGGCTCTTTATCTATGTGGCCATCCAAAGTAGTCGATAGCTGGGGCCCACACTTCCAAGAATATGTCGGACTATATGTAAATCTGATATGACTACAATGTTTATTTGTGTTTTTTGTTTTTTTTGTAGGCAGTTGTAGGTTTGTGCAGATTCAGTAATGATACCGTGGCAGTGTGGGGTGCTGTCACTATGCCTCTGACTGATTATTGACATTCGCAACCTGGCCAAAGTTATATCCCTATGGTTGATTGGTCTGCATGCCTTACTTTCACCTTGGAGTCTGGGGATTAAATTCTGCCCAAGCTCTCTGGTGTGTAACTTTCCACGTTTGGTATGTTTCAGCTTCTGATTTACTATCTGTCCGTGATTCATGGAAATAATAGTCAGCATTTTCTTAACTTAATGAGGTTATCAGTTTGTTAAGGAATAGTTTTAGTATATTGTTGTTTTGACCTTCTTATTTATGATGGAAATAAGGTCTGGACTATTTGATTTATTGAAGTTGTGTAACATTTTAGGTATTTATTTAGAAGCGGTTTGATTAAAGCTTTCAAATGAGTTGTGAAACGTTGGCTTTGGTTATGTGTGTTTGATTATAGAAGATACTTTAGTAATTTGAGAAACATATGAAAAAAAAATCAACTTATAATTCTACAGTCTTTGGTTTAAAGCACTCTGTTCGAATAAAAGTAAAGCCAGCATTTACTTTGGGGATCAAAGTCCCAGATTTGTGAATAGACAGACCATCAGGGAGGCGATAGTTTCTCCTTTGACAGGGGATTCAGTTAAAATATATATTACCTACATTTTCAGAGTATATCCATTTAATTAATTATCATGTTTTTCTGTATAGTTAATGTTAACTGAAATATAGTTTTTTCTTTTTCATTTTTGATTTCCAGAGAAGAAGAAGAAGAGGAGGAGTGGGATTCGGGGAGAGCTGAGCTCTTTCTGAACTACAAGAGACACTAACTTCCACATTCAACACAGTTCAACACACAATCAGTAACTCTGCTCTCATGGAACATTTCAGGCTTTTGCTGCTCATTTGCCTCACTTCTAACAGGTCAGAAAAATAATTTTAAGGCAGAAATCATATTTTCCTTTAATTTGTTTGCATGTAATTCACAGGATAGTTTTAGATTGAAGTCAGTAACTAATTTCTCCCTCCTTAGGTGTCTGTTCTCAAGATCTCACTCCACTGGCTGATGAAACCTTCCCCATAGAGGGCAGCTCTGTTACTCTGGCCTACAGATTCTCCTAATGAACCAAGGGCAAGTGATGAGTTTTACTGGTATCGACAGTATCCAGGAAAACCTCCAGAGTTTTTGATCTTATCATTTAGATCAGGGAAAAATACAAAATGAGCGAATCCTGGATTGAAGATCCAGGTGAAGGGAGCTGATCTAAGCCTGCTGATCCCTCTGCTGCAGAGACAGACTCTGCTGTGTACTACTGTGCTGTAGGGCCCATTGGTGACAGGGAACACCAGAACTCTGTACAAGAACCTGCAATACTCCACAACATCCACTAGAGGGACTCACACGCTGTTCCTCCTCTGGTTTGTCAGGGTTCCCTCTGATTGTTTGTGCAGCTGAGAATAAAAGCAGACATCAGGATGTTTGCTATGCGTCATTGAACTCTTTATGATGAGAAGGTTTTGGATCATAAAAGGGGATGATGGAGGCTCCCACCAGACAGATTATTTTTCCATTATCAGTATATTTATTTCTATGTTGCTCAACACTTTTTTTTTTTTTTTTTTTTGACTCTCTGTCCCCCTTTCTAATTAGGAGTGAGATTGCAAATTCAAACATATATTGTCATAGATATTGGGGAAAAAAAAAGTATTTTGGAAGTTTTGGTCTGATTCAGAGAGGCAGTATCTATCATGCTTTTGAACAGAAAGGCTCTAGTTTATAGGAATCTGGATCAACTTATTATTCCTTAAAAACTCATAGCCCAGGGGTCCAGCTCAGGTCTGTTTTGGAAGCAAGATTTGATGAAATCCTGAAGTTTGTTGAGCATAAAATCATTGAAACTCCAAGTTTTCTTGTCAGTAAGTTTCCCTCAGCCTCTGTTTCTGTTACCATGGTGACATTGTCCCTTTTGAACTAACCTGGTCAAGATCAGGGTTTCTCTTTAATCTTAGTGTCCTCTGTCTCTTCCCTCCTTAAAGTCAACCACACTATTTCCTTTCTTCATTCAGTAAAGAGATTTCTGTTGCAAACCATAATAATAAAAAAAAAATCCGTAATTAGGGTCTGTTGGACACATTAGGGGTTAAAAACACAATTATGTCATGAGAGGGATGTCAGACCACATGTAGAAAGACATAAATGGAAATGCGTGCATGGTGAGCGTGGTTATGAATGCATGTTGAGGGAGGTGGAGACTCAAAATGAGGGGTGTGTGGACCACAGAAGTAAGTGTATAGGTGTGCATTCACCTGTCTCATTGATGAGAGTCAGGGTGGGGCTGCCATCATTTAGTTTGACCGTTTTAAGTCACTACGCTTCGTTTCATTCTGTTTTTCAGTATTCATTCACTTTCAACATCTTCATCAACTTGATCTCAAAACCGTTTGCTATATTCATCCCTGCTGTGCAGCCATAACTTGTGCTGGTGCTAATAAACCAAACAAAAGCATTCTGGATGTCAGCGTATCAAATCAAATAGTAAGTCACAAATGGGGCAATAGCGAGGGACCGACCCAACTCTTAGTATCCAAATCAAATAGTAAGGTGTCCCTTTCATACTTACAAAAGTCATTTTATGAGTGTCATGAGTTTTGGTTCCCCAACCCTTATGCAGAACACTTAACTTGGAGGCAGGGGAAAAAGTTCAAAGGTTTATTGTTGAACACAGTCCAGAGAATAAACAGATCCAGGGTTTTTCGGGTTTGGGAACTGGTCTAGGCATGGGTTCACAGTACTGGAGTTTTGAGCTGAGTGGCAAAGAGAGGGAAGGGCTCAGGGGTCCAGAGGCTGGCAGAGCGAGGCTGAGTGCTTGGTGGAGGCTGGAGATTTGGTTAAGAACTTGTAGATCACCTGGTTTCAGCTTCAGTTTCCCTTCCGAATTTTTTCTAAGGGGGCAGGCTAAGCAGATCCTCGGCAGTTTTTGTTCTCCAGGGTTCTACTGAGATCAGACAGACCGATTTCCAACAGAGAAACTCTTCAAGGGGATTTCTAATTTCATGCAGGTTCAACCTGGAAAGAAACAAAATGGATCAGGTTCGGGTTTGGTAGTCAGGAGACTAGACAGGCAGGTTGGCTCAGGGTTTGCAGCTAACACTCTGGCGCGGTGTGGTCCTCAGCCCACTTAAATACTGGTCTCCTGATGAGCAGATAGGGAGCAGCTGGTGAAGTCAGCGCCAGCTTCAGGAGGAGATCCAGTACGCCCTCTGGTGGAGAAAAGATAGACAGAACCCCCAGATCAAACGGTAACACAACCCACTAGGAAGGGATCCTCCGGCACTCTGGTGCCAGGCAAGCCTCAGGATCCCAACAATGAGGGGCAGCCATTTAACTTCATAGTCACATGAAACATGTCATTTTTTCAATTAAATTGGATTCAATTTACATATCATCACATCACAACAGAAGAGACAATTCAACAAGATCATCCAGTAAGATTGATTCAAAGTTTTTCTATCTAGTTTTGATTGTATCGACTCATTGACTCTTCAGCAATCCCTCACACTAAGCATGCTCACATTTCCGTTTCCTGCCTCACATTTGCGAGCTTTACTTTCATCAGTCATGCACCCATATTAGAGGGTGACTAGATGTCCCACATTTAGCATGTTTTTAATGCATGTCTGTGTCTAATTTCACTCTTATCAGGAAAAATAAGACTGCTGCATTTGCTGGCAGCCGAATGGAGGAGAGCAGGCGGTAAATATGGTGGGCAATTGCCTTTTAACAAACTCCTCGCCACCCCAGAGGGTACCCACTGTTGGAAATGCAAAAAACAATCTGAGTTTTTATTTAATCTAATTTATTTAATTTAGATTTATTTCAATAATGACAAGTATGTTTAATAAGCTTATATTGCAAACTACATTTTAGCAAATGCTAATTCTCAATGTGAATCTCTAGATGGTTCTTTACAATAAAACAAAAATATACAATACAACACACAATAAAAGCACAACATGATAATGATCACATGTGTGACCTCTGCATTATTTCAAATATAAGTATTGGAGTTTATGTTTAAAAAGCAACAGTGACGGCTAGTGGAGTTCTCTTCAGGGGGGGCTATACATTCAAAATAGGCGTTTACAAAAACCAATCAATCCCTACACTAAGTTGTCACACCACTATATTTATATGTATGCCAACAACAAAAACATTAAAAAAAAACTTTATAAAAAACAAAACATAATTTAATGTCCAGGTTCACTTATTGTCCATAAAAATTTGCCCTTCTGAGGCTGTGAAGGTAAATCTGTGTTTTGCATGGTCCAACATTGAGTCACCAACCTAAAAATACAATATGCCAGTTTAATAATTGAGAAGGTATTAGTCAGCTTTATATTTTTAATATATCAAAACTATTTATTTTCTCTGAGAATGTGTTTAAGAGTTTTTTTTTGGTTGCTAATTAACAAACATCTAGAAAATTACACTATATTCTGTTATTTTCCATGTGATCCCAGATTGTTCATTCTTCTTTGCCTTTTTCTTCAGTGTTTTAAATCAGTCCTGGCTATCAGAGAGGTGTTTGAAGTCATACCATCAGACTGTGTCCATGTCAAATCACTCACTTTTAAAAAGAATGCGGAAAAACAAAAAGGAGCATTAGTGTCCCACAGCAAAATTAAAAGACTTTCACAGCTGGAACCAACTCCTACTGAAATTCGGTTCTAGGATTTAGTTTTCTCGGTTCGCTCGTTAAATGTAAAGGTCCCAACTCCTTTACATGCATTTTTTCCACCATCGTGCTTCTGGGTAACTCAGTAAAGATCTCACTGAATTGTGTGAAAGTTGCTCTTCAAGTTCAATTGTTTTCGCCGCCATAATGTCTACCTCACTGCCTGACTGACCACTAGCTACATCACCTATATCACTTCAGCAAGGGGGAAATTTCCAGGAGCCCCAAAGCTCTAATTTTGGTGATGCCAGTGGTGTCAACTGTACACACATTTGTTTCTTAAGTAGAAGTATAGATCCTGCAGTTTAAAAACACTCTGGTAAAAGTCCAAGTATAAACTTGACCTCTTTACTTAAGTTAAAGTGAAAAAGTATGAGCTCCAAAAACTACTTAAAGTTTAAAAGTATAAAGTAACCTTTAAAATAAACAGTCAGATAACACTATATGAATTGAAAGCTCAGTTTTTTTACTATTTTGAAAAATTCTTTGAGATAGGGCCAAGGATGAGGGAGGTCTTGTTGGTCTCCATCCGATACAGCTCTCGCCTGTGTATGACAGAGATGGGACCTTCTACTCCACCGAACCAAAACACTAACATCATCTTTCCCTCCTCCTTTCCATCTGATGCTTAATAAGTGCTCTTCTTGGATGAACTAGGTAGAATAGATAGTTGTGTTTGCGTGAGCTCTTTGTAACAGTATTTTGCCTTTTAAGAAATTTGGAAAGGATCTTTTCGAGCATATTCATTATTTCCTTGCAGTAGCTGTGTACCTCATTATTGCTTTGTATTGTATTCCAGCCCAGTGCATTTAATATCATTATCAATATTGAAAAAAAATCATGTTAATTGCATGATCATGCATGAAATGCATGATTGTCCATATATTTGAGCTTCTTTTGGTGATGTTCAACAGATGCTTTTTGGATCATTTCTGTGCAACAAGATATTATCTTGTTGCACAGAAATGCAACAAGATCATTGCATATTGAGGTCAGACAAGCCAGTTAGCAAATTATATGACCTCATGATACAATCATCTTTACTGGGGAAAAAATGATCTGTCTGTGCTTTAATAACTTGAATAAAGTCAAACTTAGACAATAAAGCTTTTCGTTTTTTCTTTTACCAGAATTGAACCGATCTATATTGAAATCCCCCAGTATGATTACTTAAGACTTATGGCCCAACAACTTAATCAGTTTACATAATTAACCATAAAATATATTGCTACAGGAAGGAGGATTACATTGTCACATGATACAGACAAGTACAACATGATATATAGAGAACATGATATATAAAGAAGTAATAACACCTAAAAGATGCTTTAAAGCAGTACCAAACCACAGCTATTGATGCTACTGAAAATATGTAAATGTTTAATGCTTACACCTTGACATATTTTTAATAACTTTACACTGTAAAGTGTTAGTAGAAAAAGTTCCTCTGTATTTTGACCAACTTTGGGAAATCAGAGAAAAGAGAATTTAGTTCAAACTAAAAGAGCCTGAATAGCATCATAGGTAGGTATACAACAACCAACAGAGCAAGTGATAAAATAAACCTTACCAAGTCTGTCCTGATGGTTTTAGTTGTTTCCTTCTGTATGAAATAAAACAGAGAGTGATTACAGAGGCATCACTGTTGCACTTCCTGAGAAAAAAAACTTTCCTGGTTTTCACACTGGAAAAAAATCAAAAATTAGAGTTATTTTTTCTTAAAATAAGCACATTTGTTCTTGAATTTAGAAGGTGAAAGAGACATTTTGCCAATGGAACAAGACAATTTACATTTAAAATAAGAAAACACAATTGCATAGTCTTATTTCAAGTGCATTTTATCTAAATATATTTTTTTGTGAAATCAATAGTAATCAATAGTAGTCAATAGTAAAAATACTCATTATATTGGCAAATCATCTCACCTACTCCAATTAAGGGTTAAATACACTTAATTTAGGATTTTTTTTAACTTATTTTTTTCTTTTTTCAGTGCAAAGATCATGTAGTAGTTGCCCAGAGTTTACTCTTACTACGCATATTTATTCCTATTCTCAGATATTTTAAATTTAAACATTTTGAATGTTCTGATTTCTAAAATTTATTACATGGCAGAAGTGCAATGATGGAAAACTGCAAAGCAATCTCTAGGACTATCATACAGAATATATTATTCCCGTCCAGCGCCAGTCATTTATTTCTTTATAAATCTGTGAAGAACATATATTTATTTCCTCACTTTTATTTTTTTAGATCTAAGCAGAAGAAGCTGTCAGTCTGTTCAGCAGGAGGAAGAGGAGCTGAGAGCTTCAGGGAGGAGCTGAGCTGTTACTGAACTATAGAAGAGACACAAACTTCCACATTCAACACAGTTCAAACATTAACTCTGATCATCATGCTGTCTTTGCTCACATCTGGATTTACTCTGCTGGTTCTGCTTATAGGAACAGGTTAGTTGGAGTCTTTCACAGAACTATTCGATCCCTGATGTTCTTTATTTATTTATTTTTCTTCCTTCAGGTGTAAACTGTCAACAACTCACTGCAGCAAAGACTGAAGAGTTCACTTTAGAGGGCGGCTCTGTTACTCTGTCCTGCAGTTACACCAAAGGTTCTGTAGATGTTTTGTTCTGGTATCGACAATATCCTGGAAAACCTCCAGAGTTCCTGAAGTCTCATTCACCATTTGGTGATGCAGAATATCTGGACAGAATGAAATTTGAAGGAAACAAGGAAGAAATGAATATGACCATCTCCTCTGCTGCAATGGCAGACTCTGCTGTGTACTACTGTGCTGCGAGGCCCACAGTGACAGGAAACACCAGAACTCTGTACAAGAACTTGAAATACTTAACTAAATCCACAAGAGGGCAGTGAAAAGCCTTATACCTCTACCAATGGCTGAGACTTAGTATGATTATGTAAATATGATGTTGAAACATTAACTTTTTTGTTCAGGCCTTCATTGAACTCTTTCAGACAAAAATTGACCGTAATAATTCAAACAAGGGTGTTTATTTAGTGTATTAATACAAAACAGCTGTGGAAGCTGTTTATAAACATATGCGATTGTTTGTAATGGTCTAATAGAATATGGAAATATTTAAACAGGAAAGGGTTAAAGAAGGCTGATGAGAGTAAAACATCCCAGATGAACATCCTGATTAGAACAACAACAGACAAAATCAAGAGCTGAATACCTGAAGGAATAATTTGAATTCCAGTCATTTTATTTATATATCACTGATTCCAAATAACAGTCATCTCAAGGAACTTTACAAAAAAAACACACACAATGTGTTTTCTGTTCAATTTTATCCAATAGATTATGAATATATTAAGTAACCAACACACACACACACACACACACACATTCAACAAGCAACTTCCTTCCCCTCAAACTCAAATGTGTGGTTTATTCAGTGATGATTATAAAATGAATGTGTGTTCATAAGAAACATTGTAGAAATGAGATGCTTTAATCTGTCTCATGATTCAGTCAAGAGACCACACTGCCTTGTGATTCAGTCGTGGAGCGTCCTGTCTTATGACCTGATCAACTGTCCTGTCAGAACAATACTCTGTTTGTAACCATGTGTCATGTTCTGTTAATAAAACGCTCTTCAGAGGAGGGCTGGTGGGAGACAGTGTGTTTGAGTCTGGGGTTCAACTGTTTCTCCTTCTGCAGAAGCTGTAAGAAAATCCCTTACTGTGTATTTCAGTTTTTCTTTTACAAAACCTACATTTTTGAACCCAACAATCTCACAGCACTGAGCCGACTCCATTTCTTTCAGTACATTTTGGACTCCAACTCAATCTGATGGCTCGTTCACCTGTACTGTAAATGAAGTATATCATTGTTGCTTTTAACATGACATTCTAGATTTAGCAATACTACCCCTACAACTTTTAACATGTTATTTTTAGCCACACTTACCTCACAAGTTTGAGGTGTTGTGAATAATTCCAGCAATTGCCTAACATGCTGTGCCTGAGGAGGGGCAGAGATGAAGACATCTAATTGTTTTTTTTTCCCATTTAGATCAAATGGCAGGGATAGAGTTCTTCAAGGTTTTTAGCTCTCATATACATCTGATTTTTTTCCCTTTGTCTGAATACATAGAGTATTGATCACTCTCAGATCAGTTGGACCATTTCACTCACAATAACAAAAAGTGTTTCTAAACAGGATTACCAGCAGTAATTATAACTAAAATCTATACTAACCAAGTTTTTTTAGTCTTTCACCCCAGGTTGGACCTCGGGACAGGCTGTTAAAATCCAGCGTCTGCCGCCAATATAGTAATTTAGACTATGGCTATCAGTAGAGTTACTAATCACCAAGTGTAATAATTGTCTCTGTTTTAACCAAAGGAGGGTGAATCTGATCCTGAGTGATAAATCTTCACCCTACATATAACAACAAACTACTACAGGTTAAAATATCAATGTCTATTTCCTAATAATCTCTACAGTGTATCTAATATCTATGGAAACACTACACACTATTGAGAATAAACAAAAGTAAAATGGAAAGCTAATAAAAAGGGGGGAAAGTTTAAGAGTCTATTCAAAGAGTCTCAGAGGAATGTCCAAGTTTTAAGTTTGGGTGCATTAATGCATTTGGAGGTAACCTTTTAAAATAGCAGCAGGTATATGTGAACAAAACTGGTGAAGATATTTTAAATGCAATCAAAACCAGGCATTTAAAAGTAGCAGCACAGTAGAACAAAGAGTTAGCTCAGATAACATGATGAGACCCAGCTACGTGGAGGGGCCTGGACAAAGGATCCTAAAATGAGGTAGTCTAGCCAGCAATGTTAAGCCAGACATACACTGTTGCACGCAGCTACAGCTCAAACGGTACGACCAAACCATAGGGTTTAAAAGTTCACAGCTCACGATACATGTTCTCACACATGGGCTGCCGACACTCTGATGCGACCTCATGATGGCCGACTGAATTTCAAACATGTTTGATTTTCTCCCGACCTTATGATTCCTGATGGGGAGGTGATCATGAGAGGCTAATCGCCCTTATTACCCCCTGTACACTACACGATGCACAATCAGGCTGAAAGTCGACCTATTGAAAAATTCTAGCACAAAGGGGCAAAAAATCAAACATTGTATGCCCAGCTTTAGGGAGAACGATGGGTCGTAAAATTCACAAAATGGCTACCTCTATACTGTACCATGTGATCAAAAAGAGGAAGCTGACAATGGATCATAAAACTCTATGCACATGTGATCAGGTTGAGGTGGCCTGTAGCTAATGCTGCTAGCCAAATGAGAGAGCCAGAAGCCAACATTGCACGTCCGCTCAACCTTATCGCATTATCTTTCAGGGCAAAGAAGGAAAGAGAAAACCAACAGCCATCATATGCTCATTCATACACACACTACATGAAATCAGCATTCGGTTCTGGACCTTTTTGATATAAAACCACCAACTTTCAAGATCAACAGCTTCCAATAAAAAACAACACAAAATGCATACAAAACTATCTATTCTACCTCTCGCCAAAGGAGCACCTTAAAGAATGTCAGATAAAGAGAAAAAAATGTTTATTATCTGTTGATTCTGTTGATGAGGGGAGCGACCCGGATTCGATCCGGCCCAGGGGTCAGTCCCCAGTCCAACAGGCAGCTCTAAGAGGAACTTGAACCTGTCTGAAGCAAGATCAAAGGAACATTGATGACAGAAGGTGAAAGCAGTAGCTGATGTCAGCTCTATAGTAGCAGGTCCTTGCATTAGGAAGTTGACCCTGTCTCAGAGTCTGCAGCTAAAGAGTTTGGTCAACCAAAGAGGAAAAACTCAGTGTTTCACAGCAGAAAAAATCACAATGGCGACACTGCATTCAGAATATTCTGAAATGCAGGCAGGAAGTATTTTGGATTTGTCCGTGAAACATAGGTGCTTCAATGGACAGAGCTTCAGGAGATGTTTTTCTCTCCATTACAGGCCAAAGCCTTGGGGCAAAGAGATGGTGGTGCTGTTTTTTAAAGAGGCATGACGTTGGAAGGTTTGGTCTTTATCACGTCAAAGTCATTTGATCATCTTTTATGTGCTGGCTTATTTTTGAATTGTTTGGATTTTGTGCAGTTTTGAATCACTAAAGCCCAGATTCTTTAATTTAACTGCTGTGTTTCTTTTGCCTTACTGCTTTACACGTTACCAGTTGAGATACAATACATTACTGACACAGGAGTCTTTCAATCACAGCTAAAAACAAATTGGTTCAGACAAGCCTTTTACTTCTAGCTGTTCGACATTTTCTTTTAGTTTATATTGTGGTTTTATTTTTAGTATATAGCTCTTTGAACCATTCAGGAATTGTGCTATTATGACTTTGTTTATATTTTATATTTTTATATTATATTTTCATTGTTTATTTCTTGCCTTTACATTTTATCATTTGATATATGATTTGATTAATTGTAAAGAAATCTCCTCTGTCCCCTGACATCATCTTTTATACCCATTTCCATTCATTCAATGATCTCGACTCAGATCTATTCTTACATATCTGGTTTTATAACAAATTTGTTATGGATCAAGGAGATCCACTTGATTGCATCGAGTCATTGGCCAGTGAAGAGAATCTAATAGGAGAAACATTCATTCATCCATTTTCTGGCACGCTTAATCCCTGCTGGGGTCGCGAGGGGTGCTGGTGCCTATCTCCACCAGTCGATGGGTGAGAGGCGGGGTTCACCCTGGACTGGTCGCCAGTCCATCGCAGGGCAACAGAGAGACAAACAGGACAAACAACCATTCACACACACACACACACAAACACTCAACTAAGGAGAATTTAGAGATGCCAATTACCCTAACAGTAATGTTTTTGGACTGTGGGAGGAAACCAGAGTACCCGGAGAGAACCCAGGCATGCTCAGGGAGAACATGCAAACCCCATGCAGAAAGTAGGAGGACTATGATCTCTCTTTTTATTTTTCATCAGAACTCTGGTCAAGATCAATTTAATTCCACCCAGATGGAGGGACTGACTGTAGGGTCTTCTTTTTCAAATACAGTGACCTGTGTTTTATCTGCATTCAAAAGCATTCTGAAATTCATGTTAAAGTGGACCATGACACTATTGCATTAAAGCAGATTCATAGAAAATATAACAGAGTTATCTCTAATGTTTAACTTATACAGTATATCATAAATTTAGAATGTTGTCCAAATATGAGTGTAAAGAATTCAAAATGCACAAAGACAGCTTTTATGTATTGTAAAAGCAGCAATTTACCAAGGACATATCCCTGGAGAAGACCACACATCAAAAGAGGTTTCAATCAGGACTACAGGACCATTGAATAATAAAAAACTAAACTTGTAGCTGCCAACAAGAGAAGCTGAGAGGAAGAGGAGCTGAGAGCTTCAGGGAGGAGCTGAGAGGAAGAGGAGCTGAGAGGAAGAGGAGCTGAGAGGAAGAGGAGCTGAGAGGAAGAGGAGCTGAGAGGAAGAGGAGCTGAAAGGAGAGGAGCTGAGAGGAAGAGGAGCTGAGAGGAAGAGGAGCTGAGAGGAAGAGGAGCTGAGAGCTTCAGGGAGGAGCTGAGCTATTACTGAACTATAGAAGAGACACAAACTTCCACATTCAACACAGTTCAGCATAATCTTACCTCTTTTCAATATGTTGTTGGTGCAACAATTTGGATTTATTCAGCTGGTCCTGCTCTTTGGAACAGGTTTGTTGTAATCCTAGAGAGAAAAAATATATATATTGTTTTGTATCCTTGAGTTATTTGAGGCTTTTTTTTCTTTCAGATATAAACTGTCAACAGCTCACTGCACTGAAGACTGAGGAGTTCACTTTAGAGGGCAGCTCAGTAACTGTGTCCTGCACTTTCAGCAAAGGTTCCACTAATTATTTATACTGGTATCGACAATTTCCTGGAAAACCTCCAGAGTTCCTGAAGTCTCACACACCCTTTGGTGAAGCAGAACAGCTGGGCAGAATGAAATATGAAGCAAGTGAAGACAAAATGAGCATGACCATCTCCTCTGCTGCAGTGACAGACTCTGCTGTGTACTACTGTGCTGTGAAGCCCACAGTGACAGGAAACACCAGAACTCTGTACAAGAACCTGCAATACTCCACAGCAGCCACTAGAGGAGGCTAGAGGCATGGGCTGCTTTTAGTTCAACTTCTAACTTTATATTCTCTCAGCTTTTTCTTGCCATAGTTGCTACGTACATCGGGCCTGATGCTCTGTTTCCATTATAGATGATAGAGTGTGATCTTTTTTTTTGCTCTTTCTGTCTTGAACATAGATATGGGCTCAATTTTTCTGTGACCAGGTGTAGGTGCACTCTTTTATCCCTTTTGAAGTAAGAACTGGCTTAGAGCTACTTTATAGGTACCTTTTTTTACAATGAAAAAAAACAGAAAGTATTACTAAGATCAGTGCTTTTTTGTTCCTCTGGTGTGCCCGTTTCTATCTTCTTGAACCTCCAGTCAGCATCAGTAGAAAGGTATTCACACCAAGCCTGGTTCTCTATGTTGCAGTGGAGCCAGTCCACTGTAGCAGTGTCTTCAGAGACATGCGGCTCGTTCAGACCCTTCAGTGTTTAGATCTGCCTTGATAGCTCACCTTAACTGTTCATTTCACTCATCTACCTAACTCTGCCCAGTCTCTGATTATCACTCATCTCATCCACCTGTGTCTGTTCCTTTATATTTGGCTTGGCACAGCTATCAAGGCTAGATCAATGTTTCTCTTACACCTGTCTGTTTCGTTAGTTTTAGTTAGTTCCAAGGTTTGTGTCCTGGTTCCTGGTGGCCAGTGGATTGACAGGATTTTTGTGTTTGTCCTGTCCTCTGATCGTGCCCTGGTCCTGTGGCAATAAGAATAATTGTCTTGATGCCAAAACCAACAGATTTTACTTTCTCAAGTGCCACAGTATGGCTATCGCCATAGTGTTCTGCATGATTTATGCATATAAATAACTTTATTATAATTCATGCAGGGAGGTTTTGCAGATTATATGGACTCTGCAATATAAGTAGAACAGGAAAGGAAAAACAGAAAAAAAGGAGAAAAGATGAGAGAAAGAGGAGATAAAAGCGAGATAATGATAAAACGTCTTCAGTCTGCTTCATCACCTGTAAAGACATGTTAAAAGAACAGCACAACCAACAGATTTACTATAAGAGAGACAATAAAGTAACACTTTGATACTATCGCCAAAGTATAAGTAGTATTATTTAATCTGACATGGATACTGTGGTAGCTGAAGATCACAATATGGGCTATCATTTATGGAAGTGAATCTCTGAGTACCTGGAACCAAACACTTAGTTGTTTGTGAGAGTGCACTTGTGCATGTAAAGTTTATCCAGGGGGAAATGCTCAATAGTGGTTGTGAAGAGCCAGGCCAGGCCCCGCAGAGCAACCGCCAGGAATAAGCCAGTATCCACCCAAACATCCACCTCCAAACACCAAGCACCGGCGAGCCCAGGCACCAGGGAGGGAAAGAACGGGGGCACTGGCACCCCTTGTTGGACTATGGACCCCTGGATTTCGGAACTGTTCCTGTCTGATATGAATACCTGTCCTGGATCGGATTCCTGCCTGCTCGCTGCCTGTGGTTGCTCCATCTGGGACACTCTGAGCGGCTCAGGGCCTCATCTCGTGCATCGGCTGATCCTCCCTATAATTGAGAGAATGGACTGAATGGTTAAACCAAGCAAGTGACTCACTTTGATACTCATCTGTCAGATGACTGTGGTCACTTACCTGTGTTTCACCCTTCAGAGAATCAGTGATTAGGCGGTGCACCGTCCCCCTCCTGCAGCATGCTGCAGCCAGCAGTTCCACAGCTCTGCGCTTCTGTTCTGTCTGTTTTGTTATAATAAACGTTTTGAACTTTCGTACTGACTTCCTCACCTCGAATTCGGACACACTGAGCATAAGAAATCAGTTAGAACTTTTAAAACATCAGCAGTTTATTTCAAATTAGAAATACTGGTATTATTCCAAATCAAACCCAAACAACACTATCTATTCTACCTAGCTCAGCTAAGCAGAGCACCTTATTAAGCATCAGATTGAAAGGGGAAACGATGGATGTTCCTGTTGGGCTCAGTTGGATGGAACGCCTTCACTTTGGTTTGGTTTTCTGCAGGCCCCTTCTTCAGTCCGTTGGTCCAACAGCAGCTCTCAAAGAGATTTGGATCAGTCTGATGCAATAATAAGAGGCTGCTTTGCAGGAAGGTTAATTTTATAACTCATGGTAGCCTGGAAAGTCTCCCTTTAGCTATACCGATTAGCTTTTAGCCAGGGCCCTCATGTAGCAGCTCTGTGGGGCTGCTCTCAATCTGTCTCTGTGTCAGGCAGGACAAGTCGAGGGCCAAAATAGTGACACACACCAGGGGCTGGAAGAGCATTTTTATCTGAATAAAAATCAGGAAATCACAGTTTTTTTATGATCTAAATTTGTTTTCTCAAACATGTAACTTTAAGCATTATTAAACTTAACGTTAAATTCTAGACCACACTGTGTTCATAAGGAATATATGACAGTCTGAATAATATCTGATTATAAAAGATATTTGTCACCCATACCAAGGAGGGCAATAAACATCTTAAAGCATCCTACAAACTTTTAGATTCACCCTTCGTCCAACACATCTGATTCAGGTTTGTCTTTTATTTCCGCAGTATTAATTCAGTTCCTCCAGTGTCATCTCTATTATTTAATTACTTTGATACGGGTGTGTTGAACCAAAGGCACATCTACAAGTTTCAGGAACTGAAATTGCCCACCCCTGCAGTAGGCGGGGCTCTCCTTGTGCTCTGTGTTCCAGCATTGTGTCAATAATAAGTGTTGCTGTGAAGAGAACAATAGTCAGACTGAATGTTGAACATCAGCTAGTTTCTCCTGCTGATTTAAACCTTGTTGGACAGATGGAACATTGGCTGTGGATTATTCTAGCTGCTCTTTTCTTTGGTAAGATAGAAAGCTCAACATGTTTCCTCTTCAAACACTTGAACAATGATCAATGAAAATTATACCTACTTTACACTGAATAGAAATCTTTATTTTGTTCTCCTTTAATCAATCATCTTTATTGATTCATCTCTTCCTCTGCATGTTCTGTTCTTCCTCAGAGTGTAAAGGAGACTCAGTGACGCAGACAGAAGGACATGTTGCTGCTGCTCAAGGAGAATCTGTCACTCTGGGATGTAATTATACGACCAGGTATACAGGTTATAGATTGTTCTGGTATAAACAAGAACAAAACAGCTACCCAAAGTACATTCTGATAGGATTCTCTTCAGGAGGAGAAAAAGCTCAGGATTTCAAAGACAGATTCAACGCTAACATCGGCAGTAACGAGAATACATTTAATCTGACAATCCAGGATCTCCGTCTGTCAGACTCTGCTGTGTACTACTGTGCTCTGCAGCCCACAGTGACAGGAAACACCAGAACTCTGCACAAGAACCTGCAGACAAAAGACAATACAGTACTGCACCACAACCACTAGAGGGCCTCATTCACTGTTCTTTCTCTATGGTTTGTCAGAATTTAGTCTTTATTTATAGAGATTAAAACTACAGCAACAGTAATAACCACAGCCGTATTAAGACTGTCGCACAAACTCAAACTCACTACAATAATTAGCTATTGATGTGAGACTATGCAAACAGCAGAGGGAAACCCTGTAGCATATGTTTTTATCATTAAAGAAAAAGTCTGGTCAGCAACGAATAATCAATGGATCATTATTTATACCTAAAACTAATAAGTTTGCAGTGATTTAATGAATTTAGCATTAATCAGTAAAAAAATAAAAAATTATAATTGTCATCCACGATCACCGAGTCTGGGAGCGGCCATTTTCACCAAATCATATAGTAACCCCTCCCCCGCCATCTTCCAGCAGTGACGTCACAGTCAGCGTGCGCGGTAAGCCCATTCTCCCCGCTTTCTCAAGCTAAATCAATGGGAACTACTAGACACATCTGCAATCAACAACGATTATTGAAGATTTCCAGAGGACTTCACCATTGAAATTCACCAGAAACTATAGTGAAACTGACAATGCCCTGCGATGCAGTTGCGGCTGTGACTATACAATCCGGTGCAAAGTGAAAAAAAAGTTATTCCACACTTTCCCACGTAATATGTAGCCAACATTTGGAAGAAGAATGTTTTCAAGATGACTTGGATATTGGCAGCGTTGTGACAAACACCAGATACAGCACTGGGACTTACGATCAACAGCCCCGATGCAGCCATCTTGTGGCGTCACTAACAGTAGGTGGCAGTAGTGTTCTTTGACAAACATGAATGCCTCCAGTAAAAGCACATTCACATGAAAATTACTCTGAATTAACAACACTGATCATTTATTGAATAGCATGTAAAAATGTCATTTTTAAATTACTTCGGAAATTAGAATTCTGAATAGAGCAGACTTTTACTTTAAGCAGCATGCTCAGCCTTAGCAGTGTGCATTTTACTAATCGTGCCCCTGCAGGTATCAATGAGTTTTCTGCCACTGAAGTCAAGCCAGGATAATTAGTAGCTTTATCTGTAAACTTTATAATATAATAGTCCTGCATCAGCAGGGCTATGCAGAAACCACTGCAGGGGGAGGTGCCTAAAGAACCTATAAGCACATATAATCATGATATAGTGCAGAGTATTAGCCTCAAACAGATTTACAGTTCAGTGTACCGATATGTAATATAAATTGTGAGTAAAACATGTGGAAAACTAAATACTTGATGCAATCAAGTTTCATTCTGCCCTTTTATAATGCTTCATTCTATCTCTATTCTCCCACTCTGCAGAATCTGTTAGTTCAATCTCTAACGTTCTGCTCTCTCTGCTTTTTCTCATAGTAGCTTCATCTGGTCTGTTCCTGTTTGGCTGTGACTCCATCCTGGAGAGAAATATCAGCTGTGCTGCTGCCATCAACACCTTTTGTTTATAGATGTTGGAGATCGGCCTGTTTTCCAGTGTAGTCCTGTTTCTCTGACTGTGACTAACTGGATGTGCTCTCTTCATCCTCTGACATGGGAGCTGGCTCTGGGAGCTTCATCTGCCTGGCTGTGTGTTTCCTGAACAGTTTCCTTTTTCTATGCTGGAGTCTCCTTGAACCCCAGTGGCCTTGGTGCAGTCAGCTTGATGGCGCTCACACTGAGCCTGGTTCTGCTGGAGGTTTCTTCCTGTTCAAAGGGAGTTTTTCCTCTCCACTGTCGCTGCAATCATGCTTGGTGTGAGGGATTGCTGAAGAGTCAATGACTTAATGCAATCAGCTGGTTTTCCTCTATAAATAAACTGAATTGAAAAATTTTAGAAAATTAAACAGTTTTCATAAAGATGGGCTGAAATACCAGAGAATGAACCATCATGGCTGGTCCTTTTGAATTTCAAGGTTAAATTTGAACTTTAATCTGTTCGTAAAGATTCAACCATTTGTTTTCTTGAAAGCAGAATTTCCAAGGCTTTGCATTTTTTGTAGGCTTTTCTTCAGGAAAAACTGATTGCAAGGTCAATTTCCTAGAGTCCTACCCACAACTCGTAAATGTTTAGCTCTGGAAGACTTTGGCCTAATCTCACAATGAACCATATGCAAACCATACGTAAACTAGTAAAATTAACACAAAAATACAAGAAAATTCTAGAACAAATGCTGAATTGAATTTAAGGATTTGGGGTATAAGTTTGCATGTTTTACTATACAGTGATTCCGTCAGGTTAAGGTTATGTTTATTTCGTTTGATTAAATGTTCTAAAACTAATAACATCCAATAAATCTTTAACATAAACTACTCCCTTACTCAGTAATCTTTAATGTTAAAGATTTTTTGTGCTGCTAATTATCTTCCAGATGTTCAATAAAACAGATGCTTGTGGAGACAATTATTAGTTGAATATCAATTTAGAGAACAAAAAGCACCTGTTTGTGATTGTGGATGATTTACAATGAATTTGGTGTTTGTAAAGATCAAATGGAAAGGCACAGTAGCTGGATCCTAACCATTTCCACTTTTCTGCATAAAACATCACATGCAGCAATGGATTGTGGGCAATGCACTTGATGTAAGCACAGTGTGGATTAAAGACACATAGGGTCGTGGCCAAAGACAGCTCTAGAGAACTGTGACATACTAGGCACTGGAACAATCCTTGGCAACATGCATTTGAAGTATGAAAGAGCAGAAGTGCGAGTTTGGGACTGGGCCTTTGTCTCCTCTTTGGTCTGTCATGCCTTTATTCAAACTCTTGATAGCCTCAGAGAAGCCTCTGATTGGGTGAGGCTAACAGGTGTTCTATATCAGACATCGCTAGTGTGGAGCTGAAGAAGAGCCTGCTACCTAAGCTCTAGTTGTACCTGCAGAGATACAACTCTTGCCTTCCATAGTTTCCGACCAATCATCTCAGAAACTTACTTACCTGTTGTGTTTCCTCTTAGGAGCTTGGTTTTCTGTGTCCGGCTTTGGTTCATTTCCTGCTTTCCTCGATCCTCTGTATGCTTTAAGGTTCCAACCTGGTTATCATTATTGCTGGCAATTAAAGGTGCCTTCCTGACCCTCCAATGTTCAGCCCCCTCCATAATGTGATTGATAAAACAAATTTTCTGCTAGACCTTAATGTGCCCAGAGCCTGTGCCTAACTGATAGGGCTGATCTACAGCCAGAAGGTGTTTTTGGAACTTGATGGGCTTAAAGCACGCCCAAGGGTAAGGCAGTCAAGTACAAATCCTGTCTTAAGATCAGGCTATATTGTCTATCTTTTTTCATTTATTGTTTTTCTTATGTAGTTGTAGGCGACTGCTAATTCAGTAATCATACATTGAGTTGATATTTTAAATATTGTTCAAAATTGACATTCTTTGCCATTTTTCAAGTTTACCAACCAACTTTGCAAAAACCTAATGCCTTTTTCAATGTTTGTTTTTGAAGCTTTTTAGAAATTTTATTTGTGATTTGGAAGAATATGTGATTTCATTAGGTTCGGTTTTCAGGCCATATTGCTCTACGTGTTTTTCATCTATTCTTACCCTACTCACTATCCATCTCAGTCTACCGGAGTAAGGCAAGACCTAATTATCCTCTCGGAGGTCAAACTTAATCATGTTAAACCGTTAAAAACTTGAGTTGGGCACACCTAAAATTAAATGTTAGATTTACTTCTGTAATTTAGAATGTTAACTAAAATGTATTGTGACATTTTTTTTTATTTGAGCCCACCAAAAACATTATTTAGAGTGTGTGGTATCTGGCTTAAGGAGAAAATCAACTTATAATTCTACAGTCTTTGGTTTAAAGCACGCTGTTTGAATAAAAGTAAAGCCAGCATTTACTTTGGGGAACAAGGTCCCAGATCCTGAATAGACAGACCTTCAAGGAGCGATCATTTCTCCTTTGACAGGGATTCTGTCAAAATATATATATATAGCTATATTATCAAATGAATTATGATGTTTTGCTTTAGTTAAAGTTAAACTGAAATGTAGTTATTATTTTTTATTTACCAGAGAAGAAGAGGAGGAGGCGGGGAGTTTCAGGGAGGAGCTGAGCTCTTTCTGAACTATAAGAGACACAAACTTCCACATTCAACACAGTTCAACACACAATCAGTAACTCTGCTCTCATGGAATATTTCAGGCTTTTTCTGCTCATTGCCTCACTTCTAACAGGTCAGAAAATTATTTCAAGTCCTCATATTCTTAAACTTTATGAACATAATTCATTAAATAGTTTTAGAACTAAGTCAGTAACTCATTTCTCCTCCTTTAGGTGTCTGTTCTCAGCATCTCACTCCACTGACTGATGAAACCTTCACCATAGAGGGCAGCTCTGTTACTCTGGCCTACAGATTCTCTAACGAACCAAGTGGAAGTGATGAGTTTTATTGGTATCGACAGTATCCAGGAAAACCTCCAGAGTTCCTGATCTATCATGTAGGATCAGGAAAAATACTAAATGAGCGAATCCTTGGACTGAAGATCCAGGTGAAGGGAGCTGATCTAAGCCTGCTGATCCCCTCTCCTGCAGAGACAGACTCTGCTGTGTACTACTGTGCTGTGAGGCCCACAGTGACAGGAAACACCAGAACTCTGTACAAGAACCTGCAATACTCCACTACATCTACTAGAGGGCCGCATGCACTGTTCCTCCTCTGGTTTGTCAGGGTTCCCTCTGATTGTTTGTTCAGCTGAGAATAAAGCAGACATCAGAGTGTTTGCTGCATCATTGAACTCTTTATGATGAGAAGGTTTGGATCATAAAGGAGGGATGATGGAGGCTCCAGGATGGAAGTGCAGCCTCTGCAGGACATAAGCACCACGGACAGAGTGCTGTTCCACCATTAAGATTTGTTCCTGAAAAAATTTAGTTTGCCTTCAAGTCACTAATATTCTACACAGTCAAGAGGTTGTTATCTTGTGAAGCATTCATGTGGATAAGATAATATTTATAATTTACGATCACTACATTCATTAAATGTTTTTACCATTTTCACCAATGTCAGAAATTGCCTTCAGTTCCAGGTTTTACAACGCAGCCCAATGTTTGAAAGGGAATTGTTGAGTGCTGGCTTGAAAAGCGTTACTTAGGTCTGATTCAGCTTTAGGCCAACAAATTCCCTTCAACGCACCCCTTCCAGAACTTAGGCCCGTCCACACCGGGTTGGAGGGGCAAAACGAACACGCAAACGCTGATATTTTCCAAAATGTTTTGCCGTAAAGACGGAGACGTAAAATAAATGTGATACGATCCACCACAGCTTGAAAACGCTGCACAAAATATATGCCAGGCCTGTGAAGCGGCCACCTGCATCTGTGCCAAAGCAAAAATAGACGCAGTTATTAAATGTTAATGCATGTTGTACTCTAATATTTATACATGGCTGTCCTCTGGGCGTTCCATTTTCAGACACTGTAAGACCAGTTCAGTAAAATTCAGGTGCTGAACTGATTGGATCGTAACGATATTGCTAACTGTTCTTCCTGACGAGATATTCCGTAGTTAAGAAGAAGATTCAGCTAAGTAAGCCCCCACAGCAGGGTGAATAATGCTGTCTAAGCTGATTCTAATGCAGAGCGCCCAGTTGTTTAAGTGCAAGTAGTGGATGTGTGCGCCCATGCGTGTTTAGAAATTAATCAAGCTATGCATCGATGCGGTAAAGAAAAAAATATGCGGTTAGAAGCATTCAAAAATGGAAAACGCCAATCCAAGCGGCGTTTCCAAATCTTCCCCCTCTGAAGGCTGAATAAAAAGATCAGAAGTACAGACCCTCAGGCTTTATACACAGCCCAATTATGGTGGAATTGTTGGCTTTGGTTGAAAAATTTGAGCGCATTAGGCCAGGGTTAGAATCTCTTAGGTCTGAATGGAGAGCCATAGACCAGTATGGGGCATTGCAGGCTAACAAAGAAGCTAAATCCAGTCCCATTCCAAAGAGGGGGACCCGTTCATCTGTTTCAATTTGAATGTTTTCTAAGCCAACGCTATTTCTGACATTTTGAATTGAAAAAAGCTTCCTGGATGGAAAGCAAAACAGCCTCTTTTAAACTTAGGAAACAAAGTCTAGTGGATTGTTGTTGTTTTTTTGTTTTTTGTTTTTTGGAGCTTATTTGAGAAGTAGATAGTAATAAAAATAAAGCTTCCTTTACCTGCAGGCTTGACCACTACTTGTTTTTATCCATGTTAATGCAGAAAAACCTTATTTTAATAAGTATGTAGATGTGAACAGAATGAGTATTTGTTTCACTTTTTTTTTTTTGAAGAGGTGGGGGAACTCTGTCTCCACAAACAGCAACAGCAATAGGCCAAATTTTTTTGGATGAATGTTTATATTTACTTTTCAGTTGTTTCTTTTCCTCATGTCACTCTCCCCTTAGGGGCCAGCAGAGCTCTCTAGGCCCCACAAACTGGAAAGACCTGGTGACAACCCTTGACCCCTTCACCCCAAAATTTAATTTCGAAATCTGTTCACCTTAACTCTAGATGTCCCGGAGAATTTCCGTTTTCCTGCAAGCCCCCCTCCCCTCTTCAAGTTTGTGTATTCACTCTACCTTGCTAACTGTCCTTGTTGTAATGCAAATAACCTGTGATGTGACCAGTCCTTCTACAGGAGACTGGATAAGGCTGAAACAAACTGGCATCAGAACCAGAGCATGCTCCAAACACTTTTCATTACCTGCCCCTGCAACATCAGACCTTTTTGCAGGAATATCTTGATAAGTCATATCCAAATCTTTTATTAAGGCAAACCTATTGAACAACCAGATATCATACGGGTCCTAGTTCCTGAGCTGAGAACAGGTCATAACCATGATTTTCCAAGGTTTATATTGTCCATTCCCCAACAGACTCATTTATATTGCAAAGCTCACTATGTGAAAGAAACTTAGAGAATAATTGTATTTTGTCTTGTCTCACCTTTTCATATTCAACATTTCAGAGTATAGCAGTAACATTTATTTCATCCAAGGAAAAGCTCTACATATGAAGCTACAATTGTCCCATTTAGCAGTTTTTACAAACCCAAGGTGAGTCCTTCCTGCATTTGTGACAGGTATACTTTGTGCTGTGCACACAACGCTCAGTGCTGTGGTTCCATCCTGTTGAGAGATTGCACACTGGCCTGCTTAGAATAACAAATGAAAAATCTCAAAAAAATTTAGTTTGGAAGCACATCGCAAAGTAATGCTGTCTGAGTCTGAATCCGGTGAGGTTATCTATCTGTGCTACAAGTTTGGTGGCACTAGAATGATCTATTGTAGCTTATAATAAGTCATAAGTAATTATTGGCTTTTATATGCTTATAATAACAATGAAAAATCTAAAAAAGAAAAGATTTTAGCACATTTTCCCAAAGTAAGATTTGTAGTGTGAACTAGATTAGGTTATCTATGTTTGGAGGCCCTACAATGATCTACAGCGTAATTATTGGCTATTATATGCTTATAATAACAAAGAAAAAAATCTCCAAAAATACAGTGTGGCCTATCTTCCCAAAGTAGGAGTTGTAGTCTGATCCAGATGAGGTTATCTGTGTGTCCTACAAGTTTGAAGGCACTACAATGATCTATAGTGTAGTCATTGCTCATTTTATACTTATTTTAATAATAGAATAGAATTATTAGAATAAATTTGTCATTTAGGCTTTTGGAAATTCCTCAGAAAAGTATTATTTTCAAATCCAATAAATGTGACAATAATCCACCTCTCCTTGGTAACGCTTTTGAATATTTCTCTCTGATTATTTTCCAACTTGCAGAGCTCGCTCCTCCTGCACATTTGTGGAGCAGCGAGCTCCCCATAGGGTCCAATGTAATTCTCCCAGCGTGATAGGAGACTCGTTTCTAAGAAACTACAGTTGTAGCTCACTGTCTGCCTTGCTGTGGTTGCAGAGAGATGTGTCTGTTTTGTAGAATAAGCAGGAAAAGCAGAATCTGTGAATATATTGACAACTTTACTGCTGTCTCACGATGCTGTCTGCATGGCTGCAGTGAAGGAGAGAGAGGAGAGATTGCATGAGTTATATTTCCCCCCTGGTAAATAGGGCAAATGGTAATATTCTTACTTTCCCTCTCTACAGTGACAGTGGTACACTTGATTGCTGCAGTGGCTACGTAACACCAGATTCTTAAATGACGCCTTCTAATCTAGTTATATTTCCGATGACTGCCTAACTTGGTCCCCAAAGCCAACAAACACAAATAAACAATAATGAACAATGAGAAAAAGGAAAAAAAAATAAAATAAATAAATAAAAAAACAAACACAAATAAAAATAAAATAAAAAATAAATAAATAAAATATATAAAAAAAAAATAAATAAACCCAGCAATCTCTGCACAGTTCTCTTAATGTCCTTTGTAACGTTTCAGAAACTCGGTCAACGGTGACCACGTCTTTTCAAATTTTGCTCCTTTTCCTCTGACAATATAAGTGAGTTGCTCCAGAGCCATACAGGATGACATCTCCTTCACCCACATGTGCTTTGATGGTATATCTATTTTTTTCCAGTATAGAGATATTAATCTCCTGGCCTGCAGGAGTCCAAAGTCAATCAATTTTAGCTGTCTGGAATTAAAAGCACAGTTCTCTGAATAAATACCCAAAACACACATTTTGGCCTCAGCAGGTACATTCACTCCAACGATCTCTGACAAAGTTTTCGTAACCACGTTCCAATATTGTTGTAACTTTGGACACTCCCATACACAGTGAAAGAGAGTACCCCTTCCAACCAAACATTTACAGCAGATATCTGGGATGTTAGGATCCCAGCGGTTCAGTTTGACTGGAGTTATGTAAGTTCTCATCAACCACTTGTACTGAAGGAGTTTCATGCTTGTATTGATTGATTGCTTTTGGGCTTTTACACATGCAGTATTCCAGTCCAACACTTCTATCTCCTCTCGAATATCAGCTCTCCATGCATCCAATTTATCTACAGTGGATTCCTCATCGTGCCTTAATAAAGCTATATAAAATAAAGAAATATGACCTCTCCTCTCTAAATTTTCTAGCACAATATTCTCTAGGTATGATAGTGGTGGTTTGGATTCAATCGTTTTATGTTTTGACATAATAAAATGTTTAATTTGTAAATACTTATAAAAGTGTTTCTTTGGAATGCTATATATTTGGCATAACTGTTCAAATGTCAGAAGCCTGTCATCCTTATAAAGATCTGCCAGTTTCTGTAAACCTTTATTTGCCCAGATTTTGAAACCTCCATCAGCTGTCCCTGTCTTAAAATATCTGTTCCCCCAGATGGGTGAGAAAGAGGAAATGGAAGGGGTATCTCCAATATATTGATGGGTCCTATACCAAACATCAATTGTATTTTTCAGAAAGGGATTTTTTGTCATTTTTATCAGTTGCTTTGGTCTTGCGGAATACAAATACAGATTTAATCCAAGGTTTGTTATTAATTCTTCAATTTTTATCCATGCTGGGGGTGTTTCGGTTGAAAAGTAAAACATAGCTGAACGTAGCTGGGCGGACCAATAATACAATTTAAGATTAGGAAGTTGCAACCCCCCTCTCTCATATGGCAGGTACAACAGGCGAAGCCTTAATCTAGGTTTTTTATTATTCCAAATAAATCTACTGAAAATACCATTTAAACCATCAAAAAATTGTTTTGGAAGAGGCAAAGGAATTGTCTGAAAAAGATACAAAAACTTTGGCAATATATTCATTTTAATCACATTTATTCGGCCAATCATTGATATGGGCATTATCATCCAATTATTCAGTGACTCGTTTACTTCACTGACCAGAGGATCATAGTTTGCTGATACAATTGTTTTAATGTCTGGGGTGATCTTAACACCAAGGTACACAAATCCCTCTCTTGCATTGATAAAGGGGGTTTGTATAACCGGGTTCAGTCTCTCGTCCCTGTTCAAAAATAGAATAGAGGACTTTGAATCATTTATTTTGTAGCCAGAAAACTGACCAAACAACTCTATTTGTTGCATTAGGTTTGGGATGCTAATGGACAAACTTGTCAAAAAAACGATCAGATCATCAGCATACAATGCCAGTCTATGCTCTTGGTTTCCCAACTGAATGCCAAATAGATCAGTTCGCATTCTTATCATCATTGCCAAGGGTTCTATAGCTAAGACAAATAACATCGGAGATAATGGACAACCCTGGCGAGTGGAACGTTCTAATATGAAAGGTTTGGAGGCTAAATTATTTGTCCAAACACTGGTTTCAGGAATTGTATACAAAAGTTTAACCCATTTGAGGAAATTGGAACCAAATCCATACCTCGGAAGAACGTTAAATAGATATGACCATTCAATTCTATCGAAGGCCTGACGGGCATCAAGTGATAATAAAGCAGTATCTTTAGCATCAAATTTCTCATGAATTATGTTCAGGACTCTTCTTATATTGTGAAACCCTTGACGCTTTGGTATAAAGCCATTTTGATCATTATGAACTAAATATGAGATAAAGGGGTCCAGTCTGTTTGCTAGAACTTTGCAAAGTATTTTAGTGTCCACCCCCATCAGACTGATTGGTCTAAATGAGGAGCACTCCTCAGGGGGTTTACCAGGCTTTAAAATCAGTATGATCATTGCATGTCTCAGAGTAGGTGGGAGAACTTCACTTCTAAATGCTTCTTCATACATATTGAAGAGCGGGGTTATAAGTTTTTCTTTAAACGTTTTGTAGAATTCAATAGGGAAACCGTCTGGCCCAGGAGCTTTACCACTGTTGATACTTTGTATGGCCTGTGAAATTTCTTCAATCGTTAAATTTATATCCAATTCCTTTTTTGTCTCTTCTGTAAGTGTCTGAAACTGAAGTTGATCTAAGAACATATCTTGTTCTTCCGAAGCATGGTGGCACTCCGATTTATATAGATTTACATAAAATTGCCTAAAGCTATCGTTAATTTCAGCTGGATCTACTGTTACCCTACCAGAGGGGGTCTTTATGCTATTAATTGCTCTTTCGCTTTGTATTTTCTTAATTCTCCACGCCAATAATTTCCCAGCTTTCTCTCCTTGGTCATAATAAGATTGTTTTAACCACATTAAACTTTTTGCTGCTGCTTCATAAGATAATTTATTATATTCAGTTCTCAAACGTAACAATTCACTCTGCTTTGTTTGGTCATCATTGGTATTTAATTCTAATTCCAAGACTTTTATTTGTTTATCCAAAATTTCCATTCGCTTCTTTTGTTGTTTGTTTTTTGTACTTGTATAGCTAAGAATTTCACCTCGAATATATGCTTTGAATCCTTCCCATCTCACTGAGGCGCAAGTCTGATCCGTATTTAATTCAAAATAAGTATCTATCTTCTCCCCTATCAATCTGACAAAGTTTTGATCTTGTAGCCATTTTGCTTGAAACCGCCAACGAGGTGTATTATGCACCAAGTTTTCTATGTGCATGTTTAATGAGATAGGTGCATGATCACTGATCACTATGCTGTCATACTGACATTGTTTGATCATGGATAAAAGTTCTCTTGAAACAAGGAAATAGTCTATACATGAGCGGGACTTATGTATACTAGAGTGACAAGAGAATTCTATTTTGTCAGGATTTTGTTCTCTCCACACTTCCACCAAGTTGATATCCAATATATATTGACTTATTAATTTTCTAGTTTGATTTTTATAAGCATCTGAGCCAATTGATCGGTCAATATTTGGGTTTAAAGTGCAGTTAAAATCTCCTCCAATTACATAAAGTCCTTTAAGAGTAGATATAGTAAGAAACAGGTCTTCAAAAAATTTTGGCTTATTTTCATTTGGACCATATAAACTCACTAAATTTAAAGTAAATGAGAAAATGTTACCCTGGACAATTACATACCTACCAGCTGAATCTTTTATTGTTCTTACAATTTGGAATGGTATGCTTTTATGGATCAAAATAATTACGCCTCTTGCATAATTATTATATGATGCATATATCACCTGGCCCGGCCATCTATTTTTAACAGACTTTATCTCACAATTTGTTAAATGTGTTTCTTGAAGAAAAACTATCTTCGATTTAAGTTGCTTAATCCTGTTTATAACCTGTTTCAGTTTAGTTTGTTTCCGAAGACCTCTCACATTCCAACTTGTAATTTTTATGTAAGAGATGTGAGTATTAACTTGTTCCATCCTTTGTTTTTGTTTTGGAAAGGTAATAACCAAACATGATGCTGAGTTAACGGAAAATACACAAAGATTTGAGTAAAATAAAATAAGTAACTAAATAGAAAAAACCACAAAATGACACACACGCAACTCTTATCCCCTCCCTTACTCAGGTGTGGTGTTGGGGCTTTTAATCCGCTAATAAGAATTGCTTCTGAACTATGACTCCAACTTCAAGAAAAACAGTGTGTGCCGGTAGACAGCCATACACCATAGTATAATCATTACAGCGAACCCGTAACTTAAATTCCCTCTCTCTGAAGAAGGAGGCGTTGAAGATATAGTACAAAGTATTTGTTGTTGTTAAAAGTGTTATCTGAACATATAGAACTTTATCCTTGAGAAAATAAATTTGTTTTAAAAAAAGCCAAAACAAAGTCACTCCGTAGCTACCTATGACTTATACATACACCAAAAATTAGCTGGATATTGTGTCAGCTGAGACAGAGAAAAACAAATATCAGTCATAAGCAGCTGATTTTGTGGTTCAGGAACTGGACCGCTCACCAGTACTGTCAGTTCTCTCCAGTGTATGTGCGGAGGAAATCCCCAGCTTCCTTAGGAGAAGAAAACAGCTGTATCTTCCCCTTGTGGAGGATCCTCATTTTGCATGGATTATATTGAAACCCGCGGAACATTCCCTTTTCAGAAAAAGCCTTCCTGATGTTACCGAATCCCAGCTCGCTGTCGGATGCCGCAGGTTTCTGCTGAAAGATCTTGGAGTGAAGGAAAGTTTATTCCCATCGTGCTGAATATTGCGTTGTTTTGTAGAGCGGAAAACAAAATTCCCGATCTTGGAAATTCAGGAAACAAATGAGAACGGCTCTGTGCTGGTTAGAGCTCGAGGTGCCAGGGTGCGGTGGGCCCTCTCAATGATGAAGGATCTATAGGTCTCCAGCCAGCGGCGGCATCTCCCGTATAAACTCCAGTAAAGGCCGCTGACCTCAGCGGCTCTCGAGCCAAAAGGCATGAATTCTTCCTTGACACCGATTCTCGACTTCTCTTATAACCTTAACACATATTTACATACAGGTAAACATCGTTCCCCCTCTTTCCTCTGAAGCTTAACTGGGGGAAAGAAAGGTAGAATAGACGCGGGGAGTGAACGCTGGCACGACTTGCTGCCGCTGCTCGCCGGTATTTTTGTATTCGTTGCTCACTGCCTTCGCTCACCGGTAACTTTTAAACTTTTTTACTTTCTAACGGACAGTCTAATTGTTTTTACTGGGATTGTTTTTACTGGGAATACGACCACGATTCGTCAGCACTACAGGACTGTGTGAGTCCCAACTAGGCTACTACCAGTAGCTCACCTGTCCTGCCTCGTTTTCAGCCTCACCTGGCGTTTTTAATAATGTGGACCGGCAGGACATACACCCTGCTTGTCTGTATCTGGATATTCCTACTGCCCGCTCACCTGCAAGTGGCGGGTTTGCTGCAGTATTCACCCGCTGACCTGCTCCGGCTCTGCTGTCACTCCCTTGGACCTGCGCCCGAGGCACTCCACCATCACCCGGACATCACCTTCCAGCCACGTCGGAGATACATCCACCGAGGGTCCCGTCGGATTGTCCACCGAAATGGTTCAACAGCAATAAAATCCATCTGGTCCAGCTCCCGACGATGGATTCGTCGCCCTCCATGCTCCACCAGCCGGGCTGTCGACCACAGCGTGTTAGCCCGCCTAGCTCGGTCGGCTAGCACCACCACCAGCTGCGACAACAACGCACTCAACTTTGCTCTGCTCAACATCCGTTCACTGACAAGCAAGGGACATCTCATTCGGGATCTCATCACTGACAGTAAACTGGACTTTCTCTGCTTAACCGAGACCTGGCAACAGCCCCAAGATTACTCTCAGCTCAACGATTCCACTCCTAGTGGGTTTGTTTACATCTCCCATACTGCCTCATATCCTTCCGGAACATAAAGAAAATTGATCCCTCCACCCTTATTTCAAGTATCCACTCATCCTGCCTCCTTGACTTCAATAATCTGCTAACCCCTGATGATCTGGTTTTTCACTACAACACTGGTCTCCATAATATTCTTGACTCACTTGCTCCTCTAAAAAATAGATTTGTTTCTTTCTCCGTCTCCTCCCCCTGGTACACCCCAAATCTCAGAAGCATGAAAACCAAAGGACGGCAACTTGAAAGACTTTACAGAAAAACTGGTCTTACTATACACAAAGAAATGTACAATAATCACATTATGCACTATAAGGACTCCATTGCCAGCACCAAATCACAGTACTACTCCAACTTAATCACTGCCAATCAACAGAGCTCTAAGTCACTTTTCTCTATACTCAACAATACCATCAAACCCCAGGACCTCTCCCCCTGCACCTTTACACAACCTCCTTTCTGCAATGACATCATGTCATACTTCACAGAAAAAATCAAGAACATTCACCAGAACCTTGGATCAACGGCTCATCTCAACAACTCAGCAGATCTCCCCCCGCCTACACATTTATTCTCCTCCTTCATCCTCCCATAATTGTTCCTTGAAATCACAGAGCTCATCCGGAAATCCAAATCATCCACCTGTCAACTGGACCCCCTCCCAACACAACTTGTCAAAAACCTGCCTCTCCCTCTCTGGCTCCCCTCATCTCCGCACATCATCCACCTCCCTCACCACTGGAACTGTCCCACGCCTCTCAAAACTGCTGCCATCACCCCACATTGTAAAAAAACCTGGTGCCGACCAATTAACTTCTTCAACAACCTCCATCCCTATCTCCAATTTACCATTCATCTCCAAAATTCTTGAAAAAACAGTTGCCTCCCAGCTCCATTCCTCACCTTATGTGCCTGAAAGCCTGTATGGAAGAATTTCAGTCTGGTTTCCTGGTCTTCTTGGCAAGCACTGAAATGTTGCCCTAAACATCAAAATCACCAATACTGACCTCCCCATGGCATTCTGATTCTGGACTACCTCACCATCCTCATCCCTCCCTACCTGAGTGCAGCCTTCGACACCATCTGTCACACCCACCTTCCTCAGTAGGCTTTCCGGCCATTGGCATCACGAAAGCACTTCGTCATTGGACTGGTTTATTTCTTATTTTTCTGACCGCACTCAGTTCATTTCAACTGAAGACCCCTCAAATCCACCCCCTCCCCCGTCACCCTGTAGTGCCCCCAGGCCGTCTTCTCCCCCCAGCCTCCTCTTCACATCAATACATCTACACATCCCACCTCCCGCCTCATGGCCCCCAAGGGGTCTTCCGTAAATCTCAACATCCACTTCCATTGCTGGCGCCGATGACACCCAGCTCTACCTCACCACGCAGCCATCGTCCTCTCTTCAGCCCGCCTCCCTCACAAATTGCATCTGTGAATTAAAGGCCTGGTTCACCAACAACTTCCTTCAATTAAACAGTAGTAAAACCGAGGTTCTCCTCATTGGTACCAAATCAACTCTTTCCAAAACCGACAGTTTCACAAAGTCACTATTGCCGAGGCTGAAGCTCCTCCATCTCCCCCTCCCTCCAGGTTAAGAGTCTGGGTGTCATCCTCGATAGCACACTATCTTTCCAATCCCATATAAATAACATTACCCGGTCTGCCTACTTCCACTTAAGAAACATCAACCGCCTCCGTCCCTCTCTTACCCCACACACTACTACAAGTATGGCTACTTGTGCACAGCCTTGTCACCTCCCGACTAGATTACTGCAACTCCCTCCTCTTTGGACTTCCTCAGAAATCACTCCACAAACTACAACTGGTCCAGAACTCAGCTGCTCGCATCATAACAAGAACTCCCTCTATCCACACATCACTCCGGTCCTCCGGCAGCTCCACTGGCTCCCCCATACAGTTCCGAATTCAATATAAAATTATCATGATGACTTTCAAGGCACTTCACCATCTTGCCCCCCCATATCTGTCAGACCTCCCTGCATGTTCCCACCCCCTCCCGTGCTCTTAGATCCTCATCTGCTTTGCACCTGTCTGTCCCTTCCCACCCGTCTCACCACCATGGGGAGCAGAGCATTCAACCGCTCTGCCCCCCGCCTCTGGAGGCTCTCTACTACTCCAACTTCGAAATACGGACTCAATTCTCCATTTTAAAATACAACTCAAAACCCATCTGTTCAAGATTGCTTATTCTCTTTAAAAATATAAATTTCACTGCCACAGCCTCTGTATTTTTAAATGTTTTTAAATGTCTTTATAATATAATTTTTATTTTTTCTGACACTTTTTATGTTTTTGTACGGTGACCTTGAGTGTCCAGAAAGGCGCCTTTTTAAATAAAATGTATTATTGTTATTATTATTATTATTTTCTCTGGTTTAAACAGAAATTACAGGTATTGACATTATTACAAAGTATCATTTAAATGTCTTCATTTTTCTTGATTTATTCTATAAGTGAGGTTCATTAAAGTCTGATCACATCTCTTTGCAGTTCAAAATGGCAAAAACATTTTTTTTTCTTGTGAGAAATTTTTTTTTTCATCTTTATTAGCCCTAAACATCCAGTTCTAATTGAAAAACACCACAAGGACGTCACCCAATGAGGCAGAAGATTTGGTCTGATAATATCGGACACAGGCAGATTACATGGATTTATTTAAGTGATAGAAAAGGAGATCATTACACAGCAAAAACTGAAGAAACGTGAAATCCAAGCATAACCAATACAGCCTCACTCCCAACTCGTCAATTATAGATGCTTGGTCAAGTTCCTTGGTCATCAGACACGTATATGACGGGGTACCCCTCTCATCATTTATAGACATGCAAAGTAGATTGGCACATTCTGGCATTTTCGATGACCTGTTAAGTAAAACCCTAACACAGTGGTTCGCAAAGTGTGGGGCGCGCCCCCTAGGGGGGGCATAATGCCATTGCAGGGGGGGTGCGGGAAGCGGTATGGATGAATGAAGAAAAAACAAAAAGAAAAAAAAAGTGCTTGGTTGACTGAGCATAATGGACAGGTTTTTGACGGGGCTCCCTAAACGTAAGGCAGAAGATGGACCACTGCAAAATATGCTTCCAAACCAGCTTTGTTCAAAGACAAAGAGTAGAAAATATGACGAAGCATATCTTTCCTTTGGCTTCACCTGTACAACGGTGGGTAATGAGGAGAGACCACAGTGTGTTGTCTGTCTTAAAGTGATAGCTTGTGACAGTCTGAAGCCCAACAAGCTAAGACGACACTTGGAGAAACTACATCCAGAGCACAAAGACAAGTCAGTTGACTTTTTCAGACAAAAACTTGCAAATTTTATTGTAATACAAAGGGGGGCCCAGAAGAAAATCTTTGGGAACAACTGCCCTAACACATCCCTTAGCCTTATGAAACTGTAGTGTATATGTTACCATACACCCCTAAAGCTATCAAACTAACTTTGTAGGCTAAAATTTCTAAATGTTTTTGTGACAGGTCACTTACGTGTCATGGGGTACAATGTTCCCTGTGTGTCAATATATGATGTCAGATAATTTGACCGTTGGGAATGAGGATCTGTGGAACAACTGTTGACCGCTACATCATCAGAACCAAGACATTTGTTCTCAAAGCACCTTGGGGTTATTACTGCTTGTTCTCCAAATGTCTGGGCAGAACATGTCTGAGAACAGTTATGTAATTGGTCACAATTGGGAGGGTCATCTTTAAGTCGCAAAAGTGGAGATACATTTTTTTAGAGTCAGAAATTACATCCCAAGTCTCCCGGAAGTTCTGAGAGTCTCCCTGATATCGATGGTTGTTCACGGATGCCCGCGAGTCGGATAAATTATCCCGGATTTTAGACAATGCGAGGTGGTGTTTTTTAATGCGAGTGAGAGTGGGCAGGCAATAATTCATGCATCATGTGCGGATTGGAAGTACTGCAATTGCGCAGACAAGAGAGCGCAGGGTGGGGAGGAGCTGGCTGGTGAAACTGGTGTAGCGTATCTGTCCAAAGCGATGCTTTGATCAACCAGCGTTCCAGGCGACTGGTTGATCAGGGAGCTGTTGGATCAGTCCGATAAGTTTCTCTGGGTTATTCTCTGGCAGTCACCTAGTTAGTTTCTAATGGACCTATTGACTGACTTCATTTTTATTCTAATAAAACTGCTAACAAACTTTGCACAACTAATCAATCTTATTAGTTCAAACCAACCTCCTCTGTGGAGTAGGGTGGCCATTTTCATAACACCAAAAAGGAGGACACTTTTCAAAAACCAGCAAAACTAGAATAAAAACACAATATCAAACCTATAACATCGTGGGGCACTGTTGTACTCAACCAAGATGTGAAGATCTACTTCCTATATTTGTGTCCTTTCCTGTCTGCTTCCAATAGTTTCTTGTTTGAGAGAAAAATCCTGTAAATGTCTGTGCACTCCAGTGTGAAGTTCAACCAAATTTGTAGCTCTGCCTTGACAGTTTCTACATTGATATGATTTCTCTCATTTCTCCATGCTGAGGACATCATTGAAAAGACGCGCTCTGTATGTGCATTGCTGAATGGAATGGAGAAGATGTAGGCACTGACTTTTCTTAGGTTTACCAGTGGAACATCAGCTTTGGAAAACAGCTTCAGATATCGCTCCTCACTGTGGCAACCTCCCACTTCTGGGGAGCTGAGAATAGCTTCCACCATGCCATATTCATACAGTCCATCCATATCAATGTTTTTCAGTTTGCAGGCCTGGACTGCATCACTGTACTCTTCGTAGGATACAGCAGTTGTAAGGCTGAGCTTTGTCATTTTGTGGTGAAAGCTGTTCTCAGAGAAGTCATACCTTGCACCCAAATATTTCACTGCTCTACTCAGTACTGAGGCCTACAAGCAGGGGGAGGGCAGTCCAAATGGGAACTGGTTCCTAAAATAAATGTATAAATCCAAAATAAATCACCCCAAACACTTGTGAGCAGGCATTCAATCGTGAATAATAAAAGGAAAATCCCAACGGCCCCTCGCACGACATACAATTCCAGTCTCCCAGGAGGCCCCTCCCACTACCGTCAGCACTCAGCCTGGAGACAAAAAGGGCGGGGTTAAACAAGCAAATACAAAAAAAAACAATTACAGTTTGAACTTGGCCAAAGACTAAAATAAGGTTATCTCCAACATAACCATATAGAATCAATGCTTTAATAGAATAGTATAAAAGAACCCCTGGTTGCTACCTGCAACAAAACTATAGAATGTTCAAAAGGAAATACCAACCAATGAACCAGATAAACTAAACAAAAAAATGAAAAGAAAACAAGGAGACAAAACAGCAGGGTCTCCAGCGAGCTGCAGCAGTGTCAGAGCTGGAATTAAATCAAAAGGTTAGTAGGTGATTACAGAAGATGGAAGCCAGAGGAAACCATTGTCACCTACCAGAGCTGGATGACTTCACCTTAAATCAGAGGATCCTTTCCGGCCCACAGCAGGAGGATCAGCTTTCCAATACGTTCTATATATAAATAATTGTTATTTTTGCATTATGGAGCTGTGTGGGTGCAATAAAACAATAAATACCCGTTTTGTGTGATAACTGCACAGGGGAGAGTGAATTACAGCCACACCCCAGTACAAAGCAGCAGACTTCCAGTGGTTTCTAGATTTCAACAAGTCAAATGAAACACTAAATTTGTAGTTCTTATGCAGAAGGAGAAACATTAGTTACTGATGTTAGAGCTTAAGACCTGCATGCTTTCCAAGTGACCTTCCTAATGGCGTGTGACCAAATGCCAGCATAAGCAACCAGGTGAGAGAGTTTCCCTTTATACTCTCCAGCAATCATGAGGTAATTAGGGGACCAGGTGTTCTTAATATTGGGGCAGGCTTCTTCCTGCTACATTTAGCTTTAGTTTTTCCACAGGTTACACTTTTGGTGATTAATGAGTCGTTGTAAATTTCTCAGTCAACTTTTACTCCACAGTCTACAGTCCGGTATGATTGGTGATGTTTGACAGCGTGATACACTTTGCAAAGTTCTGCAGCGGATATTTTGTCATCCTGCGGAGACGTGGTTTTGTAGAAAAAGGAAGAACATGAAGAGGTTCCCGCAGTCCGATTGTTGCTCCTGTGCTTGTCTGTGCTAACATGTCGATCGATAGCACCTTTACCTTTACTGCTCACATCCACGTCACATCGACACAGAATACAATATGCATGAGAATCATCCTTCCTGCTTTTGGATATAAATCCAGAGTCTTTGGTCCATTCAGGATAAAATGTTGTCTTCCGTTTAGGCATTCTTGTGGTCTTTAGGTGCACTCGGTTCCGTTGTACTACCAGCTAGCTGACGTCAGCACGTCCACATTGCTGATTTAACTGTTAACTGTAGTGACAGTACCATTGACCAATGAAATGTCTCATATTTATTTAATAATTTTATCCAATAACCTGCCACAACCTCGCAATCTCATGAGGGATATTGATGTCAGAAAACTAATTTTTAGAATTTGCTCCTTAATTTGTATACTTTTTACAAATGGGCATCCGTCTCAAAGCAATGGCGGATGACGGACAGACCTTTAAAAAACCGGACTGTCCGGCTTAAAACCGGACCTATGGCCACCCTACTGTTGAGAAGCTGCAGTTTAACTTTTGTAATGAAAGCTGCAGCAGGTTTAGCAGCTGAGCTTCTCACAATGTTTTCATACTCACAGGCAATTTTTTAAATTTCTTTATTTTCTGGTTCTCACCTCCTCAAGAAGCAGAACAAACATGATTGGTTTCTGCAGAGAATGTAACAGGTTTCAGTGTGTCCATCAGATTTCCTTATTCCATCTTCATATCTGAGGATCAATATCAAATAAGCCAGAAAAACAAAAAAGGGATCTCTCCATGCTGGGAAAATGTCTTTCTGATTAACTAATATCCCGTTCAGATTTTTACCCCCACAAAAAATTTTTTCCCACTTTCACCTGCTAAATATAGACTGGGATAGAAACAAAGATATGACATCAACATAGACATTATTTAGTCATGTTACCAAGATGAAACAAATCATCTGTGAATTGTTAATAGATCATGGAGGGATATTGCTTTGAGAAACATAAAAGCTCTCAAGTTGAAGGTTTAAGCTTTCTCTAAATAAAGATATCTCCACTTTGATTCTAGGGCAGAACCTCCTACTGTCCTACAATCACAGGTATAGTGACAAAACCATCGCTAGAATAGAGCAGGACTCGTTTTAACACCCTGGAGACCCGGGGCACAGCAATGGTAGGGACACATAAGCTCAGTGTTTGCACACCTGCAGCTCCTGCTGGTTCACAGATAAACATGTAGAAACATGCTGCTGTTTGCACACTTACTGAACTCCTTCCTGTTTGGGACCTAAACATTGCAGCTTAGATGTTTTATTATGCTTTCTTTTTGCTTTATTATTGCTTTGTTTCCTTATATTTTCCCAGGTTTTGGAGGAGGTGTGAAAAAAGGACAGATTCTCAGAGATTGGCATTTGAAACACAAAGCTCTTCCTGAGGCCCGACTTCATTACCCTGAGCTGTTCCCATGCTCTGCTGCTGCTCCGAAGGCTAAATTTTGTTTGCAGGCCTGTTGACTGGGTCAGGCAAAGATGGAGGCGGCCAACAGCTACCATATAATACAAACATCAAGAAATACATGGGCCTGATATCTTATATCATTTATCATTATTGTTTTCTGTAGTCGTGCAATAGTGTTGCTCCATTCTGCTGTGTCCAGTAGGGATTACTGAGGGCAGATGACCTACTTTTTTCAGTATTTCTATTAGTGATTTCTGCAAAAACCAAATGTCTTTGCATGTTATCACATGAATATGGTCAGAATTTGGGATTATGAGGTAAAGTATAAACCATGATGTTATTTAATTAGTATATTTAGATGTTATTTCTTGAGTAAAAGCCTCCAATTCCTTTGGGCAGTTTCCTTTGAACATAAATGGACCGTCCACGAGCCCAGCAGGGTTTATCTGAACCCTGGAGCAGTTTGCTTGCATGGCATACTTCCAATAATCATCAGAATGAAGGAAGAGAAAATCTGGTATAAGAAGAGCATCTATTTAGGTAGAAGGATAGAAGAACAAATCCAAAGAGAAAGGAGTTCAAATATCTCCCTAACCCTAAACACAGCGCTGCCAAAGTCTGTGCTTCTCTGCTGAGGTTGTTATCAATAATTTGGTGGAATATCTGCTTTTGTTCCCAAACTTTCTTCCTCATGCTGTTTATTCTCCTTCAGCCTGAAAGTAGAGTAATGTTTCCTGGGCCAAATGAAGCTGTGAGTTTTTCTTTACTTGATGGATCCCTGGACCAATGCCAGGACCAGAGTGTCTAGCCCTGGCCTCGGTCCAGGATGGATCATTCTGTAAGGAGACGACACATCTGTAACCTGCTTTACTCACTGAAAGTATTCATCCCTGTGAAACTAAGCTGCTGGAAAACCTAAATTCATAAAATATGAAGTTACTTTTCTGTTCATATTCTCCAATTCTGCTACAGTTGTGGTTCGTTTGGCCACACATAAATAACTGTATGGCTGTTCACTGTAAAAGAAAAAAAAAGTTCCTTTCTTAAAGCGTTGTTTCCGATAAATGTGGGTAATGTTGTGCCCTATGCATGATCATTTTTTTGGGACATTTGAAACCAGTATCCATATTAAATTTTGACAGGATGACCAGAGAAGAGCACACAGCTTTGGTGAATGACAGCTGGGGGTCTTCAGCAGCCCCCCCTTTTCAGCCAAAGTAGTCACAGGCAAGTCACATGGAAGCCACCAGAGGTGTGAAAGCCTATCCCCCTCTCTGTGAGGATAGAACAACACCACAGAGAAAACCAGATTCCCTCTCTTTGCCTCCTGCAGTCTTTTACCTCATCTCCCTTGCCCATGAAGCTGGGGTCCATCTCCTGCAAGATGGAGATCCTGCCGGAGCCGAAATACCCAGATCTCCAGAATCATCAAGGATAAGTTAGAACCTTTCAGAACCAAACTGCTGCAAAACAGACCTTTTGCAACACGTTTCTCTTGAGTTTCAGGACTTATAGAGCCAGACTGGAGAGAAGGACTGCCTTGATGAACGACTGAGACAAAGAACCCCTGCTGTGCCCTGACTACAGAACTGCCACTGGATGAAACTCAACCTTTCCAATGGGCATGGAAAAAAAGGTTTGCAGGTCTGGCATGATTAGGGACAGAACAAACAACATGTCTTTTTAAGATGTGAATCCTGTCACATGTTTACTGATGACAATGCTAACAGCATGGACTACATGGTACGCTACGCTACAGGAATATGTTTTGAGCTGTTGCTTAAGCTTTATTTCACAAAAGGGTTAAACACTGATATAACAAAACATTATTTGGCCAAATAATGTTTTATTCACCTCATGGATTTGCATTGTGAATTGGTCTGAAAAATTCAAATTTCTCTAAATTAGTGAAAAGCTAATTTGATCAGATCCCAAATTCTTCCAGATAAACTTTGCTTTTCAAACACAAGATCCATCTTAAACTGTAATCTGGTTTCCGACCATGTTCCCCTTCCTCTTTGTACATAGTAGTTAGTTTTACTAGTCCTAGTTGAGAGTTTTAAACTGAAATATGTTTGACTTGGAGCTGAATGATTTTTGTTAATAAAATCTTATATTTTGAACAGAAGTTGTGGTGAATTTATTCCATGTATGTAAAGAATTAACTTTTTGACCATGATTAGAGCTTGAATCACTCTTTCATCTATTGTTCTAACACACAGTTAGTAGGACTGTGTGTCATAGACAGTAAATAACAGCTGAAATGATATCTGATTAAATAAGATATTTTACCTCCCCTACCGGGGAGGGCAATAAACATCTTGAAGTATCAGAAATATAAATTCCCAGTTGGCTGGGAATTGAAAAGAACATAAAAATCACAACAGTAATAACTTTCAGTTTCCTTCTGCAGATTTCCCTCTAGAGGTCACACCAACAGTAGCCTGATTCATGACATAACAGCGTTTCATGTAAAGCTAATGACACGTTGGTGTTTTTATTGATCAGACAGCTGCCTTCATACAAATAATCTCCGCTTAGAGGCTCATTAGGACCCACGTAAAACAAAAACAACATTAGTGTTTTAAAAACAGCAACATTACTCAACTAATTTATTTTTGATGAAGCCTAAAGAGAAAATCCAGGATATTTGAAAAGGCAGCAGTCAGATGGACTCTCAAAGCTCAATACAGGGATTTCCAGGCCTGCAGCTGCTCTGAATCCCCAGGAGGCTGCAGAGAGTTTGGAAGCAAATCAAACATCACTGCCTCCAACCCTCCCCCAAATCCATCTTCCACTGCTGCCAACCTCCGGACCTCGGCTAACCCCCCCATGGTAATCTGCTGCTACTAGGTTTTGTTTATGGTGCCCGCATCTCCCACATTATGTTAGATTGAGTATTTTTAGCCAGAGATTTAACAAATAAGTTATATATTAAGAGGTATATATTAAAGTATAGTGAAGGTATATTGTTTCTTTGTTTCTTATGTTTTCATAATCTGAAGATTTTGTTCTAAAATGTGTCTCATTGCCTTCTAAAGGTATTCAGATCTGTTAAATTCTCCAACCTTGTCTAATATTAAAGGCTCAACCTTCAACCTATTTAAGTCTACTAACATTTTTTCAGTTTCTATAAACTTGATTGTAAAAAACAAAAACATGAAAAAAAACTTTTTTATTCACCCCCCTGACTTCAAACGTTCTGATTTGTCAGACTGTCAGAAGCCGGTCTCTAAACAGGTTCTGCTGAGACAGGAAGGTCCAGGATGCTGCAGCTGCTGCTGGAAGCTTGTTTCATGTAACAAAGTGACGGAGGCTTCTGGGTGCAAACCCCACATCCTGCCATTCTGGGTCCCTCAGTAGGACCCTTAGCTCCAGGCTGCTCCCTTATCAGGGTCAAATGCAGAGATCAACCTTCATACCAATGGATGCTCACTGTGACCATCCATCCATCCATTATCTGACACGCTTGTCCCAATTGGGGTCACGAGGGGTGCTGGTGCCTATCGCCAGCAGTCAATGGGCAAGAGGCGGGGTACGCTCGCTGTGACCAATAAGTATTTTTTCCTGATTGCATAGTTAACATTAATGATAGGGTTTGTCAGAGTTTGGTTGAGGTGTTGAGGTCCCAAATGCAGAGGCGGTGAGGCAGAGGTGAGTTCTTGTAGTTTTAATGGTGTTCTCAACAGCTAACAGGGCAGTAATCCAAAAATCCAACACAAAAATGCGAAACAAAAAAGAACCATGGAGACATCAGGGAAAAAATGCATGAGGAAACAGGGAAAGAAGGGGAAAGACGAGGAACCACTACTGAGGAACTGCCCAGGGAGAGTATTTATGGGAACTGAACAAAGACAGGACTGATGAGCTGATTGGGAGCAGGTGTGAACAGATGTTTCTAGAAGGAACTAGGGAAAAGGATACCAACACCAGAGGGAAACAGAGGGTAAAGAAGAAAATCCTAAGAACTCAAATATATACAGAAAATACCAATAAAGCTAGAAAACAAAGAAAAACATTCTTCATAGTGAAACTAAAAACTCACAGAAAATTTAACAGAACCAAGACCGTGACAGGGTTAAATTATAATAATAACCCCTTATTGTCCTAGAAATGAAAACCAAACAAGTTTCTTTTCTGCATAAAAGGAGAAAGAGAACAGAAAGAGAATGAGACCCCTTAAAAAGTCTGTAGTCTGCTCTGCAAGAACCCCTCTTTTCTGCTGCTTTTATTATCGGACTTCAAAGGAATAACAGGAGAGGTCAGAAGTTACCTGGAGGGGGAAACAAAAAAAGTTCCAAAAAAACTTGAATAAAGATCATCTGTCAGGGTTCCTGTGTGTGGGTTAGTGCGAGTGGTGCATCTCTACTATAGAGGATCTTTGTGGAGAAATTGGGTAGCCTACACAGGTGAAAGTAATCTTTATAATAGTGCTGGGCTTAAAAGAGGACCAGACCCTTCATACAGTGCTGGTTTCTTGTGTGTGTTGTAGATATTTAGTTGTTTCCTAGTCTCTTGCTTCCCTCAAGTATTTTTTCCTGATGTTTATTGGTTTTGTTTGGTTTTCAGTATTTTTGTATTTTTGCCTCTGTTTCCCTTGGACTTACATTAAACTATCAAAACTCATCCGTGCCTACTCCTCTCTGCATTTGGGTCCTCAAATCCTCCATGCAACCTGACATAATTAGGTTTGCATTAAATGGTTGAAATGTATTTCTGGTTGCTCTGACAGCAGAGTTTAGTTATTATGCCTCTATTTGTCCTCCAGGAATCTGCAGTGCATGACTCAGCCACCGCAGGAGCCAAAAGCTCCCAGTAATGGAGTTTAATATCCTCAAATGATTTACCAAGAACGTTGGCATCTATACTATGTGAAGCAGGGAAAGAAGCAATGAGAGGTAAAATAATTTCATTCTAATGTCGTAAAAAAAAAAAAAGTTAGAACAAAAAAAGATCCAGGAATTAGAGGGAAAAATTAAGTTACTAGAAAGCTTGCATGGTGAGGAAAAATTAGGTAAAATAAAACTAGAATTAAACAAATATATTGAAAGACAAAATAAATTTTTAATACAAAGACTCCAAATAGAAAACTTTGAACATAGCAATAAGTCATGAAGTTTCTCAGCTAATTATCTAAAAATAAACATAGAAAAAATGACTATATTTGCAGTTACAGACTCAATTAGTAATATATTACAGGATCCGGAGGATATTAACAATGCCTTCCCAGATTTCTATAAATCTTTATACACATCACAGTTAAATCCATCAGATAATGATATCAAGCAATTTCTGGATAAAATAACTCTTCCTAAATTATCAGAGAGTGAAAGAGCGACCCTGGACTCACCGCTGTCTACAGCTGAAGTTCAGGAAGCATTAAAAAGCATGCCAAACAATAAAGCTCCAGGTCCAGACGGGTTCCCTACTGAGTTCTATAAAGAGTTCTGGAACATTCTGGCACCAACGTTCCACAGAATGCTGCAGGAAACTATAGATAATGGCAAATTTCCGGTTAATATGAATTCTGCCACCATTAGTCTCCTGCTTAAACCAGGCAAAGATCCTATGTTTCCCACCAGCTATCGTCCCATATCCTTAATTAATATGGATATTAAAATAATCTGTAAAGTTTTTAGCAAAACGATTAGATAAAGTCGCTCCTCTCATAATCCACCCAGATCAAACTGGTTTCATTGAAGAAGGTAGTCATCCACTAACAAATGCAGACTGCTGAATTTAATAGATTATCCCTACAGTAAATATATTAAATACTACATATTGTCTTTAGATGCAGAAAAAGCATTCGATAGAGTAAACTGGACATTTTTATTTGCTACTCTACATAAATTTGGTTTTGGCAATTCCTTTATAAATTTGTTAAAAATATTCTCCAGCTTCCCAACAGCCTGTGTCAGGACAAATAATCCAACATCTTCCAGCTTTTGTCTCCAGAGGGGCACCAGACAGGGATGCCTGCTCTCCCCCTCACTTTTTACCATTTTCATTGAGCCTCTAGCTGCTACAATCAGACAAACTAATGTTACTTTATCTCCAGCACTCAAACACTTGCCTCTCTCAAGTAATTAGATTACTAGTCTTTCTCAAAAGTCTTAGATTACTCTATAATTTCGTCTAAATTTATAGTACTACCAATTAATTGCTCTCTACAGAATCCCTTAGGTCTATAAGTGCAATCAGGAAATATCAAATATTTGGGAATTACTGTATCATCTAAACTAGCTGAGTTACCAAAACTCAGTTGATCTCTGCATTTGACCTTGATGAGCTCAAAACCTTTTAAAAAAGATACTAGTGTCATGATGGGTGGTTGTTTCCAGCCCAAATGCAGAACACAAAGGAGTCTGTAGAAAGGTTAAACAGTTTATTTATAAACACAGGGCTAAGATCAGATTCTGGAAACAGATACGGAGCGGGTCACACAGGATTCACTGATCTGTGGTTCAAGCTGAGCGTCAGAGGGAGGGAACCAGAAGGATCCAGAGACAGAGGATCGGCAGAGGGCTAGGCAGCGGCAGGGCTTGACTTCTGACTTGTTGGTGTCCAGTCCTTGAGTTTCTCTCCTTGAGAACAGGCAGGCTGGTTCAGACAGTTTGATTCTCAGGTTTGGCTTCTGAGAGCAGGCAGGCAGGTTTTCTGATGATGAGTTCTTCCAGAGCTCCAGGTTACAATCAAGTCTTCCTAGGAGAAAGAGAGGACAAGAACTGATTAGGTTCAGGTTCAGGGTTTCAGGAGAGTCAGAGGATCTGACAGGTTGGTTGGCTCAGGTTTGCTAACCGTGACTGATCTAACACTAACAGCACCGAAGAGAAGTTCAGCCGCTGCTTATAAGCTGGTCTCCTTGATGAGCTGATCAGCCGCAGGTGTGATGGTGGCTTCAGCTCAGGAGACCCGGGACGCCCTCTGCTGGAGAAGGGTGGACAGATTCTCCAGATCCCAACAACTAGAGGACCTAGAAAGATGTAAATCCCTTCCGATCTCCCTTATAGGTGTTGTGCAAAATATAATGTCCTGCAGATTATGAATAGATGGTTAACTAGAACTGGAGTTATAGTTAATTATTTAACCTATTCAAAATCGAAGGTAGAATCAATTTAGCGTTCTTAGTTAGACAATTGTAGCTTTGAATTATTTACTTACCGGGTTGCGGAGTCACCTCTGGAGGGTTCCTGGACCGGCTGTTAAAATCCAGGTCTCCACCAATCTAGTGACCCAGGTTAAGTGGCTAGCAGAGCTATTACTTATCAATAAAGAACCTTTTATCTCTGTTTATCCGCACTATTACCAAAAGGGGTGGATCCAACCAGAGTGATAAACCCTCCGCTATATGAACGACCAAAACCACTACAAATTAACCAATGATGTCTTTATTCTAATAATTCAGGATTACAGAAAATCTAACATCTACACTACACGCTACTAGAAAAATAAACACGAGGTAGATTAAACTGACTAGTTTAAAGAAATCGAAAATAAAGAATAAACCAAAAAAATAGAAAACAAAAGAATAAAACCCTAAGAGTCCGTTTGTTGGCTTCTGAGATTGTCCAAAATATGCCAGATAGTAATACATTCACTAATGTCCATTAGCAGCAGGTATGATGATAACAGTGCAATTAATCATATAAAATTAATACATCCAGCTTAAAATTGGTAAATTATTAAAAATGTATTAACAAGTAGCAGCAGAAGTTGTTCAGCAAAAGACATTAACGAACAGTGTACTCGTATGTGAGAAAGGCATGTGAATAAATGAGGGACCCCCCTTTCTCATGTGGTGAGAGGAACAAAGGAAAAGGGGGGGGAGGAACAGTCTAAAATCAAGATGGCGGTAACCACGTGACCACACGCGGCTGAATGTGATAATTCTATAACTATCTCAAAGCAGAAACAAAAAGAGGATAGGAAAATCAGCATTAATTCAAATCCCTGAATCTACATGTCTCTCTCTCGCCGAGCGCAGCACCTCATTAATGCATCAAAAGGAAAGGAAACTAATTTACTGTGAGTTGCCTTCCGTCCGTGAAGGATTGGTGTTTCCAAGGGAACCGTGGCTTGGTTTCGGCCGTGCAGAGGGTTTCTCGTCACCGGGTCCGCCCTCGGGAAAGTTCAGTCAGTTCGGTGCTACAGCAGAGGGCTTGATATGCTCACAAGTCGAAGAGGATGGATTTTGCGGAAGTAATCGGCGAGGAGCGTCCTCCCCATCGATCCGTCCCAAAGGAGAAAAACACACAGCTCCCAGGCTTCTGTCTCCCCAGTTGGCGCAGCCGCTATGCACGATGGAACACTGCGATCTGTGACTTTTGACGCAGGAAAATTGAAAGCTACTTCCAGTTAGCCTTCTTCTGTTATTTCACGTGAAATGAGCCTCCCCTTTTGGGCCGTGACCCACGGAAAAGAGAAAGAAAAAATGTCCGCAGCTGGGTTTTAAACCTTGAGTGACGGGGTGTGGGGGGGTGGGTGGCACTTCCTGTTGGAGTATCGGCTGATTGGTCTGTGCCATGAGTGACGTTGGGGCACTTCCTACTGGAGTATCGGCTGATTGGTCCGTTCGAGGTGGCTGCCTCACACAGTGGGTCGGGTCTTCTTTGTTCTTGTTTTGGCGGGAACACTTTTCTCTCCTTTGTGGAGAAGAGGAGGGGGATGGTTTCAGATGGCTCATCCAACTGATTTTGGCTCCATTTTGTTAATATATCCCAACATATTCCCCCCTTTTAGCTTTGAAGATTGGGTATGCGTCTTAGTCTTTAAAGCTAACCAAGTCCATTAATCTGTATTGCCACAAGATTCCGTTTAGGCCTCCAATGGGTAACTTGGCAGTTCGTTAGAAGTGGGTGCTGGCTCGGGTAATGCTAGCAGGTTGGCGCTTATACGAGCTTATTTCTAGCTAGCTAATGTAAAATGAGGAGTGGATTTTGTCCCCTTTGGTTCTTGGACAAAGGCTGTGGCGGCTTCCGTGGACCTCCCTCACCGCCCTTTTCTAGGAGCAGGTTATTTTTTCACTCTTAAGCATAAACTGGGTAAAACCATATAAAAGTACTATAAAAACAGGAGTAAAAAACAGTTACAGAGTTTTTTCCAGATCAGGTCGTTATTAGGACAGGTGAGAAAAATGCCTAGAGCTTGCACAGCTGTGGTCTCAAAAATCACGTCTGCGAGCTTCCGGCAAAGTTTGAGCCTCGAACAACGTCATCTCCTGCTTCTTATACCTTCTGTGTCTGTGTTGCATCATGTGGATGCTTAGCTGTCAGTATCAAGAAACTGACATGCCATCCATGTCTTGAACTCCATGCAGCTTGCTTCTACTGTATGCCTTCTCAGGGTTACAGATACAGTAGCTCTCCTATCAGACTTACGGCTCCAAGATGTGCCCATCCCTTGTCCTGTGTATTCTTAAAAGACACGAAGGCTGTCCTGATTAGATGACCTCCGCACACACTGTTGTGACATCCACCATGTGAAGGAAGGCCTTCTACTTTCTCTATGAATCCTGACTAACAAAATGTCATGATGGATCAAAGGGAGCAAGCCCATATGCAGAACACACACGCGAGGAGGGAGGCAGGGGAAAAAGTTCAAATGTTTATTAAAAAGTTCTGAACACTTGAGATCATAAAGAAGTTCTGAGACTGGTTCACTGAAGTCTTGACTGGGACCGGAGACTGTTGGTTAGCAGAGTTCACTTGAGAAGCTAAAGCGTCTAGCTTCAGGCTTAGCATGGCAGACTGTTGATCTTCAGGCTGAGCTTCCAGCTCTTTGCAGAGAACAACAGGGAATATCCACATAGGATTCTTCAGGCTGAACTTCCAGCTCATTGACCTTGCAGAGAACAACAGGGAATATCCACAAAAAGGATTCTTCAGGCTGAGAATTCCACATAGGAATCTTCAGGTAAACTCCACATAAGAAGTCTTCAGGTTAAATCCACATAGGAATCTTCAGGTTGGCTCACCAGGGCAGATTAGCAGGTTAGGCTCACCTAGAGCTTCAGGCTAGAGACAGGTTTTCCTGTGAGGCAGCTCTCCCCAGAGCTTCAGGCCAGAGACAGGTTTCCAGTGAGGCAGCTCATCCAGAGCTTCAGACTAGCGACAGGTTTCCTGTGAGGCACAGACAAAGGAGAGATTAGAATCTGATCTCACACTAGAGACAACTAAGATTAAATCAGTAACAGAGGCTCAGGTAGCTAACCAAACTAAGATCAACACTGCGGCGTGGAAGCAAGGCCTGGCAGGAGCTTATAAAGGGGAGGTCTCCTGATGAGTAGATGCATAACAGGTGTGCTGGAAGACTCCAGCCCTAGGAGACCCACGGCGCACTCTGCTGGAGACAGAAGGTAATCTCCAGATCCCAACAGTAACTCCAGCCCTAAGAGAAAAATAACAAGAGACAGAAGAGGATCCTCGGCGCCCTCTGGTGGGCAAGCCTGAGGATCCCAACACAAAATAACAATGCACATGATGTATAAAAGAATAAACCTAACACTAACTAATGTCATTACAATGTAACCAAACATTGAGAAGTAGACATCTGTACATTCACCACACTTCTAGCATTCTTGGTTCAGCATTCATGCTTAAGCAAGAGAAAATAGGAAAGAAGCATGCAAAGAGGACAGAGATAGATGAACAATACTAATTATGATTCATAGCTCTTTCTTTCAGGGGTTCTGAATCTGTGACGCTATGAATCCAGGGGAAAAAGGGTGAACGCGTCTAGTTTATAGTTCTTATTCCCTAGCACGCTGTGTGTGCTGTCACCGTTGTGATGATCCTGGGAATAAGAACCATGGAATGGACATTGCATAGCATCTGTGCAGTCATTTATATGCATTAGATTGAACTTGTGATCGATGTCAATATAGGCTAATACTGAGAAGGTTTAGGTGGACATGGGTTTATCTTTCAAAACTCATGTTTAACACGGAATAAGCCTAAACGCATTAGCTCTCTTAATGATAGGGAGATTTAGCATGAATCCAATTTCTAAGCTATCAGAGTTTACAAAAACCGGAACGACTAAGTTATAAGCCAGGTGAGTTTGCAGGTGTTGCAGGCATTAGAGACCGTTCAACTTTAAACCTTTACCAAATCTAGAAAGGGAATCGGATGTGTGTGATCACTCCTTTTAGCAAGCTGGTTCCAGATGAGTCGTCTAACCTGCATACATTTCTGAAAACTTTAGAGGATATCATGTCAAGTTTTACCACTTCTGTTGGATCTATCCAGTGCATTATGCTCACAAATGGTTTATGGATATTATTGTAGTCCTTCCTTTAAGAGGAGACTAGTTCAAAAGCTGTGAAATTTGAAATATGGAAATTAAACCTTATGAGATCAGTGCATGTTTTCCTGTGTGTTAACATACACTCAATCTGACTGGTACTATGCATTTGTTTTTAAGAATGGAGGTGCACTCCATTCCACGGGCGGAAGTGGATTGTGGGTTGCATTTCATTCTGTCTACCTGTTCTATGGAGAAGAATGCTACAAATGCAAAATATTGAGTACGTTCTATCGGGATGAGAACTGGTCTGATCCAGTTCATCTGCAAATTGAGCCAAATGGATGTAACCCCCCTTTGCTTGGGAGGAGTTAGTTCCAAAAGGGCTGATGATGGGAGCTGATGTAGCAGGTGGAATGTTCTTAGGAACACCCCTGTTTGCTGTCCCGTATGATGGAGATGATTGATGTGCCACCTGCTGGGGAGCACCGTAGGGTTGCTTTGCAGCCTCCCTGGACCTCTGCAGGTGTGCTATGGGGTAGCAGCTGACCTGAACAGGCCAGAACCGGTTCTACAGTCTAAGTAAGACCCATTTTCTGAGCTTACATCCTGAGATATGTTACTGACTTCCCAGTAGGGATGTTTTTCTTCTTTTTTTTAACAGTGTCCTGTCTGGCAAAGTGTGTGGCAATAAGAATAATAGTCTTGATGCCAAAAAAGAGCCCTACAGATTTTACTTTCACAAGTGTAGCAGTATGGCAATTGCCATATAGCTCCAATTTGTTTCATGCATATAAAATTGCTTTATTATAATTATGCAGGGGAGTTTTACAGTTCATATAGACACTGCAATGTAAGTAGAGCAGGAAAAAAAGAAGAAAAGGAAAAAAGAAAAAAAGAGAGAAAAGATGAAAGAAAGAAGAGATAGAAAGGAGACAATGACAAAACATTTTCAGTCTGCTTCATCACATGTAATCCAGATGAAAAAAGAACAGCACAACCAAAAGACACGGTACGAGACACTGGAATAAAGCAACACCTTGAAACTATCGCTAAAGAAATATTATTAAGTCTGACATGTACTCTGTGTGACCTGAAGATACGGATGTGGGCTTTCTGTACAGAAGTGAATCTCTAAGTACCTGTAGCCAAGCACCTGTAGTTGTTTGTGAGGGTGCACTTGTGCATGTAAAGTTTATCCATTGCAGATCGTCCGACGTCCCCTTTTTGCTTTCCTCCTGGCTGGCTCCGCCAATTCTGTCGTCCTATAATTCTCTTCTTGATGACTTAAAATTGAAGCTAAGTTTTATAAAAATTCAAAGTTCTTAAAAAGCAGAAAAAGTCTCAAACAAAGATCCAAAAATTCAGGCAGAGGCAGCTGAGTCCAGGTCCAGTGTGTTTATTGCTAAACACAACACATTCACATGGAGCTGGTCACCCCGGTGAGCCCATAGAGCTGAACAAATGGTGAAAACAGCTCCCTTTTATACATTTCTTATCAGTGGAAAACCCCCTTCAGAACATACACTATATTGCCAAAAGTATTTGCTCACCTGCCTTGACTCACATATGAGCTTCTGTGACAGAATGGTCCTAATCCATAGGGTCCCATATGACGTCGGTCCACCCTTTGCAGCTAGAACAGCTTCAACTCTTCTGGGAAGGCTGTCCACAAGGTTTAGGAGTGTGTTTATGGGAATTTTTGACCATTCTTCCAGAAGCGCATTTGTGAGGTCGCACACTGATGTTGGACGAGAAGGCCTGGCTCTCAGTCTCCGCTCTAATTCATCCCAAAGGTGTTCTATCGGGTTGAGGTCAGGACTCTGTGCAGGCCAGTCAAGTTCATCCACACCAGACTCTGTCATCCATGTCTTTATGGACCTTGCTTTGTGCACTGGTGCACAGTCATGTTGGAAGAGGAAGGGGCCAGCTCCAAACTGTTCCCACAAAGTTGGGAGCATGGAATTGTCCAAAATGTCTTGGTATGCTGAAGCATTCAGAGTTCCTTTCACTGGAACTAAGGGGCCAAGCCCAGCTCCTGAAAAACAACCCCACACCATAATCCCCCCTCCACCAAACTTTACACTTGGCACAATGCAGTCAGACAAGTACTGCTCCTCCCCTGGCAACCGCCAAACCCAGACCCGGCCCATCAGATTGCCAGATGGAGAAGCCGCCGATTCGTCACCTCCAGAGAACGCGCCTCCACTGCTCTAGAGTCCAGTGGCGGCGTGCTTTACACCACCGCATCCGACGCTTTGTATTGCACTTGGTGATGTATGGCTTGGATGCAGCTGCTCGACCATGGAAACCCATTCCATGAAGCTCTCTGCGCACTGTTCTTGAGCTAATCTGAAGGCCACATGAAGTTTGGAGGTCTGTAGTGATTGACTCTGCAGAAAGTTGGCGACCTCTTCGCACTATGCGCGTCAGCATCCGCTGACCCCGCTCCGTCAGTTTACGTGGCCTACCACTTCGTGGCTGAGCTGCTGTCGTTCCCAAACACTTCCATTTTCTTATAATACAGCTGACAGTTGACTGTGGAATATTTAGGAGCTCAGTGAATTCCAGCGACTGGATTTGTTGCACAGGTGGCATCCTATCACAGTTCCACGCTTGAATTCACTGAGCTCCTGAGAGCGACCCATTCTTTCACAAATGTTTGTAAAAACAGTCTGCATGCCTAGGTGCTTGAATTTATACACCTGTGGCCATGGAAGCGATTGGAACACCTGATTCCAATAATTTGGATAGGTGAGCAAATACTTTTGGCAATATAGTGTATTTTTTATATATTTAATCAACAGTCTTTTGGTAAAAGGTCACATTAACATTTATCTGCAAATCACGATGACATTCATAGACACATCACATTCTTGTGAGAGCAGTCTCTCAGGCCATGAAAACATCTGGTGCACTTAAATCAGAAACTTATGACAGTTCAATCACAAACATGTTGAAACTAATCCTTTCCCTACTTCAAGCCATGTCAGTCTGGCCTAGTGTTCCCCCTTGTGTCCCAGTCAAAGCATCACCCTTTCTGGGACCAGTACTGCCCAGTGTGCCTTGAAAATAACAACTCTATTTATCACAAGTTGTATGGCCAAATTTTGCTGAGCTGGGCAACCTTGATATGTCAAATATTTGCATATGCAGTGCAATGGTTACACACACTCACTGCTCTGTTTTTCTCCTTTTTGGCCTTGAATGGCTCTTATAACAGTATTTGTGAAAACAACTTTAAACTTATAAAACATTAACTTTATTTTATCTTATGATTAGTGCAGATTAATACACAACATTCCCCCCTTTGATCCTAAAAGGATCAACTAAGTGATTGTGCAGGTGATGACTAATCTAAAACACCTTAAATGTGAACTCACACAAGTGACAAATTTATATATATATATATATATATATATATATATTATGCACACCAAACCAAACGTGAGATTAAACACACACCATATAGTTGAAGTGAGTAATATAAGATGAGGAGAATGTAACAGTTAACTGGATAGAATGCAGAAAACAGAATATACAAAAACAAAGAGGATCCCCTCTTGCTCCCTTTAAGAGGACCCGGCCCCTCGCTACTTTTTGTAGCAAGATTTTCTAATTCTGTTTCTTTCAGCAGAGGCAAATACTCAACGCTTCAAGCAGCATCTTGTGTTACGCAGGTCACTGCATTTATCCCCTACATATAAATACCCATAAATACACACAAACACAAACAAAGTTTCCATCAGGCCCGGACTATGCCAGGCAAACACATCTTCTAGTGGTCAAAGGACCGCCATTACAAATCCAACATAGGAGTAAACTATGTGGCACTTCTCCTGCACAGTACTTAAAAAATTGTCACATAAAGTATACAATTCTACCAATATTTTTAACATAGGTATGCAAATCATCAATAATCAGCATTGTCCTTATATCCAGTATGGCGTGGAAGTTGGATATTAATAATAATGGCCTCCATAATTATGTCCATAATCCTGCCCTCCGCTTCGGCCCCCCGGGTATACGGAGCCATACGTACGCAGAACAGCGGTCAGCTGCATCACCTTCGCTTGTAGGGTTGAAAATGGCCTGCTGTGCATCCCGGCCCCTTTTGCTCTTGTAGGGATCCTGTGCATCCCGGGTTAAGCTGCCTCAGTTCCAGATTGTCAGCCCGGTCAACCTGCCGCATTCCCGTGCCTTTTACTTTGGCGTTTGGTACATGGTGCGCGATCCGCTCAAAGCACTCGAATGTGGTTCGTGCACCGACCCTTCATGAAGCCCCGGCATAAACTGCTGTGGTCATAGAGGTGATTTCAGGTTTGAGGTCATTGTTGTCGTCATGACGACTCCAGCGGATGAGCCAAGAACTTTTGCAACATGATGAGCTTCGCAAGATCAAGCTTTATGTCATCTGCTATGATCATGAATATAGCCAGTACTGTAAGGGTGGTGGCAGATGATACATTGGCGTGGGTGACGGTGGTCGCCCATCCTCGGATTCTCAGGACTGGCAGGGTGCTGGTTGGGCCGAATCATACTGAGGTACTCGTGATACTCCAGATGGACAGTGGCTTCCCAGGTGATGGTGGTTGATCATCAGGCTGCCTTCTGGGTGTCATCATCGTTGATCCTCAGGCTGCCTGCTGGGTGTCATCATAGGTTTGCTCCAACCCGGAAGGTGCACTGCTTGGCCCCTCTGCAGGATCTAGTAGGTGCCTGAGAAGATATGGGCGCCCTACCCCCAGTGACGCCTAACGACGCC
>JAGKQL010000055.1:2420626-2440626 GCA_018398635.1 Cyprinodon brontotheroides | reverse complement strand
TAGAGTAAAGCCCAAGATGCAGAACACACACAGAGGCACTGGTAAAAAGTCCAAAGAGTTTATTTTAAGGCACAAGCATGTGAATAACAGTTCAGGCCGGGGGGCTGATTCACTGGGGTCCATGCAGGGAAAGGGTGATGACAGGATTTGAGCTTCCAGCTCACAGCAGGGAACAACAGGGGTTTAAGTCTGAGGTTTCTTCTGGTTGAGCTTCCAGCTCACTGCGGGGAACAACGGGGAAAATCTACATGGGAACCTCTAGGGAAACTCCACAGAGAAGTCGTCAGGTTTCATCCATGAAGAAATCTTCGGGTTGACTCACCAGGGCAGATTAGCTGGTTAGGCTTTTCAAGAGCTTCAGGGTTGAGACTGGTTTTCTGAGATGCAGCTCCTCCAGAGCTGCAGACCAGAGACTGGGTTCCAGGGAGGTGCTCTTCTTTGGAGCTTCATAAGGAGACAGGAGGTTAAGCCTATCCAGAGCTTCTCTCACGAGGGAGACAGGAGGTTAAGCCTATCCAGAGCCTTCACGCCTAGGAGCATGAGGTTAAGCTCATATCCAGGGCTTCACGAGGAGACAGGAGGTTAAGCCCCTGATCCAGAGCTTCACGAGGAGACAGGAGGTTAAGCTCGTCCAGAGCTCACTAGGAGACAGGAGGTTAAAACTCATCCAGGGACTTCACGAGGGAGACAGGAGGTTAAGCTCATCCAGAGCTTCACGAGGAGACAGGATTCTAAGCTTCGTCCAGGCTTCAGCCCAGGAGGTTAAGCTCATCAGGGCTTCACGAGGAGACAGGAGGTTAAGCTCATCCAGAAGAACTTCCGCGAGGAAGACAGGAGGTTAAGCTCATCCAGAGCTTTTCTCGAGAGACAGGAGGTTAAACTCATCCAGAGCTTCAGACAGGAGGTAAAGCTCATCCAGAGCTTCTGACTAGCGACAGGTTTCCTGAGACAAGGAAGATATTAGAATCTGGTCTCAACCTAGGGAAACAACCAAGACTCAGTCAATAGCAGAAGGTTCAGGAAGCTAACCAACTAAGATCAACACGTGGAATCAAGGTCTGAAGTAGGCTTATATACTGTGGTCCTCCTGATTAGTAGATCAGCCACAGGTGTGTGGGGAGGTTCAGCTCAGGAGGACCCACGGCGGCACTGTGCTGGAGGCAGAGGGTAAATCTCCACAGAACCTTGACAGTGACTCCAGCCCTAAGGGAAAGACAAAGAGAGCAGAAGAGGATCCTCATGCCCCCTTGGTGGGCAAGCCTGGAGGATCCCCAACATCCCAGGCTTCTGTCTCCCCAGTTGCGGCGCAGCCGCTATGCACGATGGAACACTGCAATCCTTGACTTTTGACGCAGGAAAAACGAAAGCTACTTTCAGTTAGCTTTCTTCTGGTATTTCACGTGAAACAGGCCTCCCCTTTAGGGCAGAGAAAATCCCACGGAAAGATAAAGAAAAGGTCCGCGCTCTGGGTTTCAAACCATGAGTGACGTGGGGAGCACTTTCTGTTGAAGGATCAGCTTATTGGTTTGAGTTCGAGGTGACTGCCTCCCACAGTAGGCCGGTACAGTGGTTTTCCGGAAATCCTTTGTTCTTCTTTGTGGCGGGAATCCTTTGTTCTTCTTTGTGGAAAAGAAAAGGGGGATGGTTTCAGATGTTTTCTCCAACTGATTTTAGCTCCATTTTTGCCCAATATCCCAACTAGTGATGGTGAGATGAAGTTCTCATGAGGCATTGAACCGTTTGGCCAAATTAGCTTCCAACGATCTCCACAGTTCATGAGGCTTCATGTGAACATGTCACCACCTACTGGTGGAGGGCAGAACCATAGTTTGTAATAAAATCTGTGATTTTTTTTTGCAACTGTTCTTTTTTTTTTCCCCTTTTAAGTTCCTTTGAAATTGTTAATGGTTGGTGTGTATAATAAAATCATTTGTAAGTTTTTTTTTTTTTTTAAAGTGTAAAATTTTCCTAGAACACTCATTTAAGGTGCACCGTTTTTCTGCCATTTTAGCGAAAAAAACTTTTTTTTTGGTTTTAATCAGGTTGGAAGTTGTGTTTAACCAATCTTTTGACTAAACCGACCTGATTTACCCAATCTATATTTTTACTTTCGGGCAAAACAATGCAAATTAGTCTCATCAGCCAAAATAATTAAGTTAATAAAAGCAACTTTCAAAGAAAGACCAGTCTTGAACCGTCAACCTTTAGAGTGATAGCCTGTGTCTCCACAGACAGCACCACTCATGTTGACAGTCTGGTTCAGGAGAGAATCCTACTTAATACTAACGTGTTAACAGTGACTTTGTTCAGTGGTTTGCTCAAATTTTGATGATTACATTGTTTATTCAAACCAAATTAGCTTTAAGCAACTACATTGGTTGGAAAAAAAAACAATTTATTCTAAGAATCATATCCAAACTTTATCCAGCTGACAGCAGCTCTCCTCCAATCTCCCACATCTTGACTGAACACTGAAATTGTTTAGATGCCTGTCAAAATTCTTGCAGCTTCCCGAACCACATACCGAAGCGGTCCGCGTGGTATCCTCGCGGTAGCCCAGCAGCGAGGCACCGGACGTCATCAATTTTGGCCCCTCCTCTATAATGAATCACGCTATAAGAGAGCGCGGTTTGAAACGGGCCTCCTCCATTACTCGACACACGCCTCCAAGCCTCGGCTCATCTCATAATATCACTAGGAAACACCCACAAAGGTAACAAACAATTCAAAAAACAAAAGAATCACATACACACACTCTAGAACCTGAACATTATAGAAAATCTTATTGCTTCTTAACAAGTTGGAAAAATATCTTCCCCCAGGAGAACAACTCTGCATTTTTAGCTGCATTATTTGAATTAACTCCAGCAGTAACTTCAGACATTGGTGTTTGTTGATGTGAAGAATTATTTAGATTGAGGTTTATCAACTGCTTCCATCAGACTTGTGCAAAAGTAGCTATAAACTGGTTAAAGCCACAACATCATAAAACATCAGCTATAGAAACATTCATTAGAAAAAAAATGTTCAAACCTGCAGAAGTAATCTGGGTTTAATACTTTAGTTTTTAAATCTATACAAACAGAATAATGTTGTTTACTTTGGGATCAAACTAAGCAATATCCATAATCCAGATGTTGCTCTAAAACTTTGTTCATTTCATGTCAGAAATCAGGGTAGCTTTCATTAGCGACTGTCAGCTCTAAGAAACCCCCACATGTGTGAACAATAGGTCTTCTTTGGAAGCCCTGAACCTGTGTGAAGGACACAGTGATGTTTTTCCCTGGAAACAGATCTGATCCTGGAGAAAACCTGAGAAAACTGGAAAGATGGACAGAATCACTCTAAGATCTGCAGTTAGCTACTTCCTGATTAGTTTTTAAGGGCATTTGGGTCACTATGGAAAGTGACTGAATGGATTATTTTAGGTTGTGTTGGTTGCAGTGCATCAAAGGCAGCTGAAGTTCCTGTCAGCTCTGGCTGATTTAGTGCAAACACATTACTCCACTCCTCTATAACAAAGGCTGACTCTTGGGGAAGTTTTTGGTGAGCAGCTCTTTTAAGATCTGCTGTGTTTCTTGCTGTCTGAGGCCTACGACAAATATGCAAATCAAGCAATTCTAATATCTTTGTCAAGACTTTCAGACTCTGAAATGCAGCCTCATTCACTGTTAGACACTCGTTCACTCTGAGTGTGAAAAACAAACTATTTAATGGATCACTTTCAGCGACACCAAGAGCAGCTTGTTCAAGAAGCTCAGCTGAAAGTTTTCTGGCTCAGAGCTTTTCTTTTTCCAGCCCAAAGCAATGATTGGCCCTACACTTTCCCTTTCTTCTTTTCCAAAGTCGTGTCACAGGTTTGGACCTTTAAAGTCATTTCCCATGATGCACTGCTCATAAAGGTCATCCCAACCTCTGACAGCACATCTCTTAGAACACCACCATCCTCTACAGCCTTTTCCAATTTCCCATCAGGAAGAATAATAATAATATAATGTCACATTATCATTGATGATCTTTCCTTCAGAAAACACTTGAATTCTCTCTGTTAGAGTTTGTTGTCTGTGAACCACATGGCTAGTCTTCCCTCTTTCAGACACATCCATGACAGGAGGCAGTGAAAGGTCCTCAGTGGCTGACATCCTGAAATCTGAAAAATGTCTTTGGTCGTCCAGCTCAATTTTCTTACTGAGTATTGGACGGAACCACCACTTCTTTTTAAACAAGTAAAAATTAAACGCTCGTGATTGGTGGGCATATATATATATATTTACATATAAAATTTACTTTATATATATTTATTCATATATATATATATATATATATATATATTTGTTATTCATTCATATATTTATTCATTCATATATTTATTCATTCATATGGTGTGTATTTATGTTATCCTACACTACTACTACACAATTATTATGCTACCATCAAGGACATGAATGAATTTATACAGGAATGAACATTTGCCGGGAAGCTGTTTATGCAAAGAAAGAGCTTTTATTAAACACTACACAACTATATAGCGCGCATATATCAAACTTTACATAGCGTTTCTAAAAATTAAAAACTCAAGTGAGCTTGATCCGTTTTCTTCCTGGGGGTTGGAGGTAACAACGCAGCATTCCCTCCGAGGCAGGTCCGAATGTGCGAACACCTGGTAATGCGTGGCCCTGTACTTCGGCATAAGCTTCTAACGGGACTGCAGCTTAACACAAAGATTCAGTGAGATCCGGCCTCTGAGAATGGCGGCGACCGTACAACTCCATCACACAGACACACACACCACCGGAAGAAGCGGACTTCCAAGTTCCACTTCCTCATCTGCTAGCACACTCTGCCTCGCTTTCAGCAGCTGAAAAAAAACAATGAATCAGCGCACTGCGTATGGACACAACACATCTATTAATGCACCTGAAAAATAGTCACCAAATAAAGTCTTACCCTCTTTCTTCTGGCCCGACTCCGAGCAGATTGCCTCTGCGCATGCAGCGTGTTGGCTGGCAGCGTATATCTGAAGCTCCCTCGCGTGCCGTCTGAAAATACGTCTTACAGGCAGCTGGAAAACAATTAAATGAGAGTGGTAGCGCTATTGAATCAAAAAATCAAACGCAAGTCACAGTAGTAACAAAGGAAGGAGAAAACATTAAAACAAGTCACTTACACACAATGTCGTCTTTATCAACATCGGTGCAAATCTGGACTTGCCGATTGTGAGGCGACAGTAGTCTGTGAAAACAAAATGTAAAGCTATGATCGGTATCCATCCGTATCCATTGCCTTTTACGCCCAGAATGAAAGCATATTCTTTAAATCTTACCCTTGCTCCGGTTCATAGCGCCTGCAATTAGTCTCCGAGTTGTTAAGACGGCGTTACTGCTTCCTGTAAATCACAAAAAATACACTTTAATAAAAGCTTGTTCTTGCAAGGCTACTATTATTAGCAGCTAATTAGCGCTATTAGCTGCTTTTAGGCGGCTTTGTAGCAATGTCCGAACATATATTTACAGCTAGCATCTCTATCTTCTTTGAGTTAGGTGCTTGTTTTGATGCAGCAGGTAGCCATCGGCGTCCAAGAGGGAGTTTTACCCGAAATCCCCATTCTCCGCTCCAGACCTTGCGCCTGCACAAAGCAAAGCATACATCCTCCACTGTGGATCCAGCCCCTCCGCTCTGAGTTTCTTGGAGATCGCATTACCAGAGCACTTGTGAGATGACACAAGGGTGTCAGCGGATCAATAAAATAATTAAAAAATCATTCTTTTTTTTTTTTTTTTTTTTATCAAGGCCTTAATTGGCATATATGAATTATTTAAATATAATTTTATCGAAGTATTTATAATTCTTTTAATAAAAATGCTTACTAAAACAATTTCGTCCAGATATATTATATACGCTCAGAAATGAGGAGAAAAGCTAGAGGATATATATATATATATATATGTGTGTGTGTGTGTGTGTGTTTACATACATACAGGAGTCATGGAACTCTGCTTACAGCTCCTTCATATTTCATGTACACTAATAACTTGTGTACATGGTTCTTGTTGATGGCATTAAAATCATTTCTAATAGCATTAAAATAGCATTAAATTAATTAGAGTCACTCATTCCTGTATATGAACCCTGTGGCGCTTAATTTAATATGACATATTAAAAAAATCCCACCATCATCCAAGCATATGTTCAGTTTCTGCCCAAATATATATATATATTTTTGTAGATTTTTGTAACGGGGATAAGGATAATTCAAAACTGCTTTTTTTTAATAGAACTTGTTCACTACTCCCAAACTCAGCATCTCTTTTCATTCCTGTAATAAGAAGTTTCTTTTGAATGGATTTGATTAAAGTTTAAGTCCCTCGGTATAAAATAAATATATTGATGGAGATGAGAAATCTGCTTCCTCGTTGGTGAATAACCAATAGTTTGGATCAAATCATTTAAATAAACGGTGTTAGTTTTTTTTTTTTTTATATATATATATATAAGAATTGCCGCTATAATTTCTAGTCACCGATCTGTTGCTGCTATATTATTTTAATTTGACGAACCGAAATTTGTCGATGTTCTTTTTCCTGTTTGATGCGATTGCAATTCTTGCGGATCTTGACCTGGCGGACCTTATGACCACAGTGTACCAATCTTCTCATGGCTACTTCAACAGGATAATGCGCCATGTTATAAAAGTAAATCATCTCAGACTCATTTCTTGAAACTTTTCCACTTAAGTAATTGTGAATTGAGCATATTGACAGACAACATTTTATTTTTTATATTAAATGCAATTTTTTTTTTTTTTTTTAGAATTACTGCTCTAAATGTATTGCTCTGTCAGCTAAAGATGCTGTTTTGGTCTCTATACTTTAATTAAATAAATCAATTCAAGCTAAAATGTAGAGGCTATACTAAGCCTGATCTCTTTGTATCAGAGATTTTCTTACCCAGAAAGATGTCACTTGGGGTAAAACCCCCCCTGCAACCCTGGTTTGCATTTGTATAGCTCACAGCATGTTCATTTACATGTTAAAGCCTCCCCTAGAATTCCATGGGGGGAGGCATGGGGGGAACACTGCCTAAGAGAGTCCACGTCAATTTCTGACCCAATTTCTGGGAGTTTTCGGCCCGAGAAGCCTGCAAATTCCACCGTAAACTGCAGCTAACCTGAAGTTCCACGACAATCTACAGTGCCGCATATTGACGAAAATCCCACTTTTCATGCAGCGTGAAGGTGACTGAAGGCTGGTGAAATTCGCACTTCTCGGCTTTCACGAACAGCTTGTTCTCCAGCAGTCTCTGCAAAACAAGGCGGACATGTTTCTTGTGTTCATCTAGGTTCTTGGAGTAAATGAGTATGTCGTCAATGTACACGAAAACAAATACATTTAGAAAGTCTCTGAGAACATCATTCACGAGGGCCTGGAAGCAGGCTGGAGCGTTAGTTAGACCAAAGGGCATTACCAAATATTCAAATTGGCCCAAGGGTGTTTTGAAGGCAGTTTTCCATTCGTCGCCTTCACGGATCCTAAGGAGATGATAAGCGTTTCTTAAATCCAGTTTAGAAAACACTGTAGCTCCCTGTACGGGTTCGAATGCAGAGGCGAGGAGAGGAAGTGGGTATTTGTTCTTAACTGTGATCTGGTTCAAACCTCGGTAATCAATACAAGGTCTCAGGGAACCATCCTTCTTCCCCACGAAGAAGAAACCGGCGCCCAATGGAGAGGAAGATGGGGGGATTATTCCAGCATGGGGATTATTCGTTGATGTATTTTTCCATGGTTTCTCTTTCAGGCTTGGAAATATTATACAACCTGCTGCTAGGTAGAGGAGCACCAGGTAAAAGTTCAATGGCGCAATCGTATGGTCTGTGTGGAGGTGTAGGGACGTAGCACTGACCTTACACTGAAGACAGGGGCTAGGTCATGGTACTCAGAAGGAACTGAAGAAAGGTCAGGAGAGTCCATCTCCCCCACCTCTAGGAGACCCCACCAAGGGGGCAGCAGAACGGAGGCATGTTTCATGGCATGAGATGGACCATGATTCCAGGTGACGTTCGGTCCAATTTATGTGAGGATTATGCTTCTCCAACCATTCGAAACCAAGCACCAGCGGGGAACATGCAGAGGGAAAAACAAAAATGTTATTGTCTCTCGGTGGTTACCTGACAGAAGTAGCTCGAGGGGCTGAGTTTGATGGGTAACTTGATGGAGTCTCTTTCCGTCAATAGCGGATACACTGAGGAGGCTGAGTCAGAGGAATGGTTTCTATTTGGAGTTGTTGGACGAGGTTAGAATCGATTAGGTTCCGTTCACAGCCTGAGTCGATGAATGCAGAAAAAGAGAGAGCTTTGGTTAGCACAGAACAACGTGGCAGGAAGTAACAGTCGAGGAGATTTCTTAGTGTTAATTTAGCCCGCCAGACTCCTCAGATCCTCTGGCGGGCCCAGGCTTTTGATTTAGCCGGGCAAGAAGCGCGATGAAGTGTCCACTCTCACCACAGTAGATGCATAATTTGCTTAGAAAACGCCTTTGCCTCTCCTCTGGGGTGAGCCTAGTGTGTCCCACCTGCATGGGTTCGGACATCTCTCTTTCGCCAGAATGAGAGGCCTGAATGGGCAATGGTAGGGACTGGGACTTAGGTCTCTGAATGGGCAGCTGCTCTGTAGAGGAAGAAAAAACAGTTACGTTATGTGAGGCAGAAGAAAGTGTCCCCTGCTTTTTTGAGCTGTTTCTGGCACTCCACTCTATTGTCCAATCTAATGGGAGAGATCGAATTAGATCTTCGAGGGTAGCTGGTTCGTCGAGGGTTGCAAGCTTATCTTTAATGTGCTCATTTAAAGCCATGAAATAGGCTCCCTTCAGAGCGCTTTGGTTCCATCCGGAAGCTGCCGCTTTAACCCGGAAGTTGATGGAGAATTCAGCCACCGAAGAGTTTCCTTGTTTTAGGTTGAATAGAGCTCTGGAATCAATAGTTTGGTCAGTATCTTGGTTGAATACCTGGGTAAATTCAGAGATGAAATCAGAGTAATAGCAGTTTAAGCTATCGTCGGCGGCAAATCTTGCCTGAGCCCATTCTAAGGCTCTTCCTGTTAACTGAGAGAGAGGATGAAGGTTATCTTTTTGTAATCCGTAGAAAAGCTGCCAGGGGAGTTCATAAAAATCAAGCGACATTGAAATAAAAATCCTCTTTCATGTTACCAGAAAATCTTTCTGGGCGGGGCGGAGGAACTCTGATATGGCACGTCACTGCTGTGGTGACCTGGGAGGGAGGTGGGACTGGACCGGAGGAAATAGTTTGTGAGGTGCAGCATTGGCGTATTCATGTAGTTAGCATGTCTGGATAGCCTGATCTTGTCTTTCAATGTCGCGTGTTTAACTGCGTAGAGCCGGAGCGTCCATGGATCTGGGCGCCCTGTTCACTCTAGTCGGCCGGATGTAGTGATCTGCTGGGCCTTGAGGTTTGGCCGCGGTGTTCTGTCATGATGGGTTCACTAAAGCGACCCAGAATGCAGAACACCATTGACGAACAGGGATGAAAGTTTAACAAGTTTATTTTGCACAAGCACACAGAATGTACTGGTTCAGGTTCAGGGGCCTGGATACTGTTCACGGTCTGCGTGAGAGATAGTTCAGTTAGCGTTGCCAACAGAGGTTTGATTTCCAAGCGTACTGATTGTACCTTGAGGGTTCCTGAGGTTTAGCTTTGGAGAGTCACTGTTGGATCTGGAGAGGGTTCATCAGCAGAGTCCGCTAGCTGCTTGCTTCAGCGTCTCACTTCTAGACATGCACAGACCTTGGCTTTGGGTTTTCCAGCTCCTGAGCTGCTTGGAGGTTCTCTAAGATTCTTCAGGTTTGGCTCAGAGGGTACGGTTTCCGGCAGGTTAGCTCTTCCTGGGCTTCACAGAGGAGACACAGTTTTCCTGGAAGACAATGGTGTTAGAATCCTGGCTGGATTGCAAAGTCACAAAAGTTTCACTGAGGATCTAGGCTTAAGCAAGGACCAACTGGAACAACACTTGCACTGCGGCATTGAGGCAAGGTCTGAAGTCAGCTTAAGTAGTGTGGGTCCTCTGATGATCTTGATGAGCTGCAGCTGTGTGCAGGAGAGGCTCCCTCTCGAGGATCCATGAGTGAACTCTGCTGGAGAAAGGTGGAATTTCTCCAGCTCCCAACAACACCCTCTTTCAGAAACATCCATGACAGGAGGCAGTGAAAGGAAGGTCCTCAGTGGCTGACATCCTGAAATCTGAAAAATGTCTTTGGTCATCCAGCTCACTGTCGTGGGGAAAAAAAGTATTCAACTATTCACCCTAGTTAAATAAAGCAGAGATCGATGGATTTCACTCAATGTCGGCACATTTATTCATATCTTTACCAAGCAAAGAAAGGAGCAGTCATCATACAGCCCTAATGCGCACAGCATTCTGCCCTGTTGGGCTAGAGCAGCGTTCTCCCCCTTACTTAGTAAAACAATGCAAAAGTAGTCAAGAGTCAAAACAAATTACAGACACTTTGATTAAACAGTAACATGTTATGAGAATAAACCTTGAGAATCTGATTTGTTATGGGAAGAAGCTATGTCTGGTCTACAAACTCCATCCTGCAGAGAATGGTGTTGCCTTGAGAGAGAAACAGACTGAGTGAAAACTTTTATAGTGAGTAAATAGGATAATTAATATGTAATAGAAGAGAGATAAAAAAATTTCCGACAGCATTCACGCATCTGTGAAACTGAAACACTATCTTCTCCCTGTTGATCTCTGGATTTATTCAGCGCTCTAACAAACCACCGCCGTTCACTGGTTTTCCAGCTTCCTGAGCTATCGCTGATAACAGCCAGGAATCTTCTTCCTCCTCTATTTCAAACCTTCTCATCTCCTCCTCCACCTGCATTGCTCCACTAAACTCCACCCCCATGGTGTCATACTGTTACTGTGCTGTCTGTGGTTGAGAAAATGAGAAGTAACTTCTTCAATTATGATGTTTTCAGTGAAGAGAAGTGGTTAGGAAATCTGTATCTTAGGCTATTTAGGCATTTAGTTGATCCACTGTTTGCTAAATCAATGAATCTGCCATAATCCCACCTGTGGAGCCTGGCTTGGTCAGAGAGAAACGGATAAAGCCAGGATGCACTGATCAGGCTAGATCAAGCCTGGCTTTATCTCATCCTGGATCTGAATTCAGCTTCTGTGAAATAGGCCTCTGGATGAGCCCAGACTTGGAAAGGTGATTTTAGTGGCTTTACACGGCATGGTTGTTGGTCTTAGTGCTTCAAAAATCTGCTGTGGTTTTCATCCACAACCATCTGTAGGTTTTTAGAGAATGGTGGGAGGAAGAGAGAAACAGCCAGTTAGCTGCCGTTCTCAGTGGAAATGCCTTATTGAGGCCAGAGGTCAGTGAAGATTGGCTGGACTGGTTGTTCCAGATAGAAAAGCAACAGGAACCCAAAGAAGCTTTGGTTCCCACCAACGTTCAGTCAATGTGAAGAGGAGTGTTACATTCTGAAGCCTGTTTCCCTGAGCAGTTAGTGAAGAAAAATAATCCTCAGCAGCAGCCAAGCTCAGCTAATGAGAATGAAAACAATGAGTCAAAGTTGCTCTCTTCCAAAGTTCCTGTCATCTGTAAACCATAGTGTTGGAAATGTTGCTGGATGGTCTGTGTGGCCTGTCTTAGTTCTTCATCTAACCTGGATCAGGTGAGTGGATGACCTCCTCAGGTGTTCTGCTCTCATTTCTACCAACAGTTTTTAGTCCAATCCTGCCTCCCTGAGGATTAACTGCTCTTCTTCTTTAGGCCTTATTTTACGGGGAAATAAAAAGATAACTCTAGCAGCTTTGATTTCTTTCTTTGAGGAAATCAGAGGTGTCACTAAGTAAAGATTTAGCAGAGACAACTTCCTGTGGAAATGTTTGAAGCTCCCAGTAGATTTTCAGGACTGTTCAATCTGTTTGTCCCTCAGCATTTTGCCTTAACCTTCCCGTTATGTTGAAACACAGTAAACTGATTGATCTCTGATCAACATCCAGGCTAATGCCATGGGGGCGACAGCAGCACAGGATGCTGCAGTTAGTCCTGCTACTGCAGGGTCGCCTGTTAGAAGCCCAGCTTCATCCATCTCAGCCGTTGTGTCCTTGGGCAAGACGCTTCACCCGCATCGCCTACTGATGGTGGTCAGAGAGATCAGTGGCGCCTGCATAGGCAGCATTGCTTCTTTAATATTTGCACATTTCATTTGGTCAAAGTTGCACGGTTTACATTTTGGGCCCAAAGTGACTAAAATGGTTTTAATTTCAAGCCCTGAAAAATATTACTTGAATTAAAGAAATATTAAACTACTTATTTGGATCAAGTTAATCTGGAATATTCTGCACAGTGGTTAAAAAAGTCAGTTTGAAACAAATTAGATTTTTAATAATAAATACTTTTTTAAAAACTGCATTTTGTGTTTACAGGTTTGTCTTTGACTAATATTCTGACTAGTTTTATGTTTTGAATCATTTAAGTGTGAAAAACTTGTTAAAATAAGGAAATGAGGAAGAGGGCAAATACTTTTTCACACCACTGGATCTTTCTTGGCTATCTCCACTTTCTAATCATTACTCTCTTAAATAAAGGCTCATGGTTTCTAAGTCTGATATTGTTCACTTTATGTTTCATGTTTCATATTCATATTACCTTCAATTAAATTCCAACACTGTCTGTATTCCAAACGACTCCATCCTGTGAAATCCTTTAGATCAGGGGTCATCAACAGTTTAGACCCTGAGAGCTGCTTCAGGCCAGGGAACAAAACCACATAAAGAGCTACTCCATGCTCATTTATTGTTGGTTGGTTTTTAATAGCTTTCCATTGAAGCTTTAGTAAAAATCAGAATGAGTTTCAAATGAAGCAGTTAGTAGGTTGAGGATTTACCCTGGGAAGAGAGACAGACAGATTTTAGGATGGAAAATGACTCCCTTTGCTTTGTCTAAATTCTTTTCAACATTTTAAAGTCTGTGAAGATTCTCAGTCATCCAGGTCATGGTCAAGCTTGAAAAGTTCAGTTTAGGCAGCTGGACGTGAAGTTTTCTAGAAGACGTTTGCTCCCCACCACCAGTTAGAACTGAAGAAGCCTCTTGGATGAGAGGAGAAACGTCTTCTAGAAAACTTTAACTGAACTTTTCAACATTTTAAAGTCATTTAACATCAGATCATTTTGGGGAAACTTTAACTGAATATGTTCCACATCTGCTTTATGTTTGAACTAATTAGATTTCAGCTTTAACAATATATTTTTAGATCAGGAATTTAAACTATATATTCTTTTATTTCATTATTGTTGTTTTTCTGTCCATGGAGGGGAAATCATAATTCAACAACGATTCAAAAATCTCCCTAAACTCCTTTTTAAATCAGTTTCAGTTTTATCTTTGGTGAATCTTTGCTATTTTTAGACGGCTACCTGCAGGTAGGTGAGCCCTGCCTTAGACTCAGCCTTCCAAGGGAATATCTCTCCTCCCCATCTGTGCTCCTCTGACTCCTACAGGCCAATATTGATGGGAAATGATTTTATATTAGTATATTATTATCATCATCCACAGGGCCGGAACCAGACTTTAAAAAATACTGAGGTCCTCTGAAACATTTTTTATAAAAGAACACGGATATAAAAAATGTGCTTTACTGAAAAAGAAAAACTGACATTTGAAATTAAACATTTAAATCATACATTTAGAAATCCTTTTTAAAAAGTGTTTTTATAGTAAATTTTAAATAGAATTATTAAAGAGGAATTGTAAATTGTATTTATTGATCCATTATTAAATCCTAAAGCGATGCCAGCCTACTTTATATGAACAAGTGGAACAGATTGGATAACGACTCACTGATGTGGCTCTCTATCTACACTGAAGCAAAGAAACCCTGATATATGATGATTATTATTTGTTTAGGCTTTTATTATTCTGACATTATAATGTAGGATTGGTCAACCCTTATTTATAACAATGAAATGATAACCCCCCCAACACTAGACGTCATTTAGATGTTGGTTTTTAGGCTAAATCTGGTTGGTCCTTCATCATCTTGGTTTAGTCCAGAAATCATGTTTGAAAATTGGGCTGTTTGGTCGCTCTGAATTATTCCCAATTTAATCCAATAACAGACGTTAAAAAGACGTCTTTCTAATGATCTGTCTTTTTAACGATCAGAAAATAACCAGTTTTCACCTTTCACTCATCAACTGAACGTAGATGACGTTTGGACTCTAATCATGTGTCTTTTCAAAGATTTTTTGTTTTGTGGGATTAGTTTAAAATAATGAATTTAAATAAAAACCAGCAAATTATTTTTTATTAGGGGTTGAAAACATCTTAGAGCCTCTACAATTTCCCTGTTGACTCAACTGGGGGGAATCGATTTTTTCCTCTTCTCTTGCTAAAAATACACGAAAATAACCAATTGTTTGGAAAGTTAAAGAAACTTAAATTACAACTTATTTCATTCCAAACATACTTTCAGGACATAATCAGTGTTTTGCATGAACGCGTTCAATGAGCAGCGTTCACTGAATATGTTTTTCTATCAGGTTTTCTCACCATTCTGCTAGAACTCCAACGGGATCAAGGTGGATTGTCCCCAGTACTAACCATGTCACAAAGTACTGTCCCAGTTTGATAAATAGGCTTATAATGAGCTTAATACACATCAGCAGTCACTAATGGCGTTTTCAACTAACTGAAACAAGTTCGTCTCAGTTGTCAGTACAGCTTCTGTTATTACTTCAAATGAACATGGAGCTCCTTCCTGAATAGTTGAAGTATATTATTCCATCCCTTATCATGTAGAATCATTTTTGGATCGTTGTATGAGAATGGATGTAGAATCAAACAAGATCTGTAATTATATGAATTTTGCTCTATTTAGTCTCCTTGTAACTTGTACTCCAACATGTGACAGATTATTCACACCTAGCACACTACTGTCATAACATGACAGAGTTGCATGAATCTTCCGATTCATGAAAAGTTCTTTAGATGAAAATCCATTTTGAGTTGGTAGTGGCATCTAGCACTGTCACAGCTCCATATTGGTGTATGCTCCTATCTGCACCTTTCTTCAGAAGTTCCTGGACTGCATCCACTGATTTCTCCACTTTTCTTTCTGATTGTGCATAATGATCACTTGATGTTAAAGGGGGAAATATGATACTTCTATTGTGGTTGGCCATGGTCTGCTTCTATTTACCATGATAAACTTTAATTAGTCACGATATGTAGAATGCCATGCCTTGCACAGACTTTGTTAGCATGAGTTATGAAACAACTTGATGACTATGTAACTTAACAAAGCCATCTCCGGATCTTTTTAATAGCAATCAATGATCACTGAATAGTCTTTACCTTTAAATTAAACAAATCCATCCCCACTTTCAGCCATGGTGATGTTGGAACGTCAGATATTATCATTGATTCTTTACTCTGTTTGTTTCTAAATGTCTGACATGTGTCACATTTGCTTTTCTCCATTTCAGGCCAGAAAACTCCTTTTCTAGCTTTTCTTTTACATTTTTTTATGCCTTGGTGACCCTCATGAATCCGCTGTAGAATGTCCTGCCTTAATTCTTGAGGAATCACAATTCTGTTGTTTTTCAGTAATAGTCCATTCACCATGCTTAGGTCAGCTTTAACATTGAAAAACTGAACATGAGCCTATTGACCATCCATAAAGCCATGATCGCCATCGAGTGGACCTACACATAATTCCATCATCACAGTAGGAACATTTTAAAATAAAACCAGAACTGCTCTACATTTTCTACATCAATTTATGGGAAAAATGTTTTTGTTTCTCATATTGACAAAACAAATAAATTGTGGATTTATCTCCTCATTCTGTAGGAGTCTGAGTCTGGTGGAAAAAGGTGACTTGTTACCTCAGGGTCAGAGGTTCACCTCTATCAGGTCGGGGGGGATGGAGGAAGAGCAGAATGGGCTGACTGAAGCACGTCTATAAGGATTCTGGTGTTTCTCTGCTCTGATCCCAAGGAGATGAAATGGACATTTTCAAGACTGCTGGTAGGAGACCATACACTGCATGAAAAGTGAGATTTTCGTCCCCTCGTGAACCCCCGTAAACTCCCGCAGATCTGCCTGGCTGGGCCATTTCGCACAATTTGCAAACCTCGCGGCTTGTCCGCTAAGGCTTGTCGTGCCACAAATTGTCTAAAAACGCACCGTGATCGTAGGTGGAGAGCGATCAGCTGTACTAATGGCCCTAATTAGCATATGCGCGAATGTGCAGCAAACCCGCCCGCGCCGACTGGGTAGGTCTGATTTGGAATAACCTTCTTCAGTATTGGCTGAAACCCTACTATTCTCAAACAAATGAAATCGCTCGTGATTTGGCAGCAAAACCACACGTGGCCAACGCCTAGGCCTTTAATTTTCTTACTGAGTATTGGACGGAACCACTTCTTTTTAAACAAAGTACTTAGTCGCTCTTGATTGGTTGGCATATATATATATATACATATATATATTTATTCATATATATATATGAATATATATTTATTCATTCATATATTTATTCATTCATATATTTATTCATTCATATGCATGGTGTGTATTTATGTTATCCTACACTACTACACACACATTATTATGCTACCATCAAGGACATGAATGAATTTATGCAGGGGAAATGAACATTTGCCGGGAAGCTGTTTATGATGCAAAGAGCTTTTATTGAAACACACAATAACGCTATATACAGCAGCGTATCAGAAACACACATGTAAGTTTCTAAAAATTAAAAGTCCGTGAAGCGGTCGTTTGCTTCCTGCGGGGTTTGAGTAACTGGCGGCAAATTTCCCTCCGAGGCAGGTCCGATGTGCGCGACGCCTGCAATGCGTGGCCCTGTACCGGCATGCGCTTCTAACCGGGACTGCAGCTTAACACAGAGTTCAGTGAGATCCGGCCTACGAAATGGCGGCGACCGTACAATCCATCCAGAACGGCACCGCCGAGGAAGGCGGACTTCCAGTGGGGTTCCACTTCCTCATCTGCTAGCACACTCTGCCTCGCCTTTCAGCAGCAGAAAAAAAAAATGAATCAGCGCACTGCGTATGGACACAACACATCTATTAATGCACCTGAAAAATAGTCACCAAATAAAGTATCGTCTTACCCTCTTTCTTCACAGCTGGCGACTCCGAAGCAGATATGCACTCCTACCGCGCGGCGTGTTGGCTGGCATATGGCGTGGCATATCTGAGAGCTCCCTGCGCATTACCCGCACCGTCAAAAATACGTCTTACAGGCGGCTGGAAAACAATTAAATGAGAGAGTGGTATAAATAAAAAATCAAACGCCGTCCTGGCACAGTAAGCAGGAAGGGGAAAACATTAAAACAAAGTCACTTACACACACACAATGTAGCGTCTTTTATCAACGTGGCCGTGCAAATCTGGACTTTGCTGACCATGGCTCCGAGCAAATAGGGGGTCACCGCCTCATTGTGAGGCACGACGGTAGTGAATATAAAATGTACAGCTATGATGCGGTATCTATCTGTATCCATTGCCTTTTACCGCAGAATGAAAGCATATTCTTTTCTAAATCTTACCCACTTGCTCCGGTTCATAGCGCCTGCAATTAGTCTCGAGTTGTTAAGGCGGCATACTGCTTTTCCTGTAATCACAAAATACACTTTAATAAAGCTTGTTCTTGCAAAGCTACTAGATAGGCTAATAGCTAGGCTGCGCCTATTAGCCCATTGGCTACTAGGCTGCTGCTAGGCAGTGTCGAACATATGTTGCAGCTAGCATCTCTTCTTTTGAGTTAGGTCTTGTTAGATGCAGAGTGCGCCATCGTGCCCCAAGAGGAGGCTTCTGCCCTAAAATCCAGCGGCTCGCACGCCAGCCTGCACAAAGCGAAGCAGCATCCACCACTATGGATCCAGCCCCGCCGCTTTGAAGCCTTTTGGAGTGCGGGGCATGCTTGGCGAGATGCAACCAGGAGTTTCCGTCATGGGATCAATAAAAATAATAATTAAAAATCATTCTTTTTTTTTTTTTTTTTTAATCGCGCCCTTACCGTTGGCACTTTCAAAATTATTTAAATATGTTTATCGCAAAGTATTTATAATTCTTTAATAAAATGCTGCGTAAAAACAATTTCGTCAGATATATTATATATGCCCAGGCGGAGAAAATGCTAGAGGATATATATATATCACATTATATATATGTGTGTGTGTGTGTTTACATGTATTATACAGGAGTCCATGGAACTTCTTCTTGTAGCATATTTCATGTACACTAATCACTTGTGTACATGGCTCTTGTTGATGGCATTAAAATCATTTCAAATAGCATTACAATAGCATTAAATTAGAGTCACTCATTCCTGTATGTGAACCCTGTGAGCGCTTAATTTAATATGACATATTAAAAAATCCCACCATCATCCAGCACACATGTTCAGTTTCTGCCCAAATATATATATATATATATATATATATATATTCCCTGTAAATATTTTTGTAACGAGGATAAGGATAATTCAAAACTTCTGCTTTTTAATGAACTTGTTCACTACTTCCAAACTCAGCATCTCTTTTCATTCCTGTAATAAGTTTCTTTTGAATGGATTTCATTAAACTTTAAGTCCCTCGGTATAAAATAAATATTTTGATGGAGATGAAATGCTTCCTCGTTGGTGAATAACCTAGCCTGACGTAGTCCGACTCAATTCTAGTCGGAATATGAGTCTGATACTGCTCCATAGAGCTGTGATTATGGGGCATGTCACCGAACTGAACCAGGAAAATTTTAATTTGACGAACCGGAATTTGTCGATGTTCTTTTTCCTGTTTGGTGCAATTGCAATTGCGGATCTTGACCTGGCCGGACCTTATGACCATAGTTGTTGTCCATCTTATGATGGCTATCTTCCAACAGGGTCTTGCGCCATGTTATAAAGTGCACCATGTCAGACTCAGTTCTTGAAACTTTTCCACTGTTCTCAATCTGTCCTGAGCATAGTTGACAGACAACATGTAAAGAATTAAAACAAATGCAAGGTATACCCCAAACACTCCATTGCGGCCATTATTGTGTTGTCACTGGCAGCTTTGGTCCCGCGTGGTTGTCGCGTTACTCTTGATCATCTAAATCCATTCATGGTATAAAGCCCGAGGCTATACTAAGCCTGATCGCCTTGTATCAGTGGGCTTGAATACTCAGCGCTACTATGGGTGAAAGCCAGACCGAACTTCCCCGAACTCAAACCTTGTGGGCGGGACAAAGTTCGGAGGCACCCAGGCTATGAATAACCAATAGTTTGGATCCAATCACTTAAAATTTAAGCTAGTTTTTTTTTTTTTTTTTACTATATATATATAAAATTGTGCTATAATTTCTAGTCACCAATCTTTTTGCTGCTATATTTTAATTTAGCGACACCTTGCCAATTTATGCGATGTTCTTTTCTGTTTTGATGCGATTGCAATTCTTGGTTGGAACTGTGCATTACTACTCGTGTATTGCTCTAATAGGCTAAAGATCTGTTTTGGTCTACTATACTTTAATTAAATAATAAATCAATTCAAGCTAAAATGTAAGAGTCTATAATTAAGCCTGATCTCTTTGTATCAGAGATTTTCTTACCTTTTAGAAAGATGTCTCTTGGGGTAAAACTCCCCCTGCAACCCTGGTTTGCATTTGTACATAGCTCACAGCATGTTCATTTACATGTTAGAGAGCCTCCCCTAGAATTCCATGGGGGGGAGGCATGGGGGAAAGAACACTGCCTAAGAAATTCCACGTCAATTTCTGATGAGCAATTTACGGGAGTTTTCGGCGAGAAGCCTGCAAATTACCGTAAACTGCCGCCCTAACCTGAAGTTCCACGACAATCTACAGTGCCGTATATTGGCGACCCTCCCGCACCACCATGCAGTGACCTGTGAGAGACGACTATGAATGTCAGCAGATTCTCACAGTCAGGGGACGATTT
>JAGKQL010000055.1:2404176-2420126 GCA_018398635.1 Cyprinodon brontotheroides | reverse complement strand
TTAGTGGATTAGCAAAAGCCCCCATATATTAATCTGAGTAAGGGAGGTGGGGGGGGGTGGGGGGTTAAGGGTTATGTGTCACTTTCAGGGTTTTTTCCTTTTATTTAGTTATTTATTTTGTTTTACTCAAATCTGTGTGTATTTTCCGTTAACTCAGCATCAGGTTTTGTTATTAAGATTCAAAGAAACGACAAAGGATGAAACAAGTTAATACTCACATTTCTTACATAAAAATTACAAGTTGGAATGTGAGAGGTCTTTGGAAACAAACTAAACTGAAACAGGTTATAAACAGGATTAAGCAACTTAAATCGAAGATAGTCTTTGTTCAAGAAACACATTTAACAAATTGTGAGATAAAGTCTATTAAAAATAGATGGCTGGGCCAGGTGATATATGCATCATATAATAATTATGCAAGAGGCGTAATTATTTTGATCCATAAAAGCATACCATTCCAAATTGTAAGAACAATAAAAGATTCAGCTGGTAGGTATGTAATTGTCCAGGGTAACATTTTCTCATTTACTTTAAATTTAGTGAGTTTATATGGTCCAAATGAAAATAAGCCAAAATTTTTTGAAGACCTGTTTCTTACTATATCTACTCTTAAAGGACTTTATGTAATTGGAGGAGATTTTAACTGCACTTTAAACCCAAATATTGACCGATCAATTGGCTCAGATGCTTATAAAAATCAAACTAGAAAATTAATAAGTCAATATATATTGGATATCAACTTGGTGGAAGTGTGGAGAGAACAAAATCCTGACAAAATAGAATTCTCTTGTCAATCGAGTATAGATAAGTCCCGCTCACGTATAGAATACTTCTTTGTTTCAAGAGAACTTTTATCAATGATCACACAATGTCAATATGACAGCATAGTGATCAGTGATCATGCACCTATCTCATTGAATATTCACATAGAAAACTTTGCACATGGTACACCTCGTTGGCGGTTTCAAGTAAAATGGCAACAAGATCAAAACTTTATCAGATTGATAGGGGAGAAGATAGATACCTATTTTGAATTAAATACGAGTCAGACTAGCGCTTCAGTGAGATGGGAAGGATTCAAAGCATATATTCGAGGTGAAATTCTTAGCTATACAAGTACAAAAAACAAACAACAAAAGAAGCGAATGGAAATTTTGGAGAACTGAATATAATAAATTATCTTATGAAGCAGCAGCAAAAAGTTTAATGTGGTTAAAACAATCTTATTATGACCAAGGAGAGAAAGCTGGGAAATTATTGGCGTGGAGAATTAAGAAAATACAAAGTGAAAGAGCAATTAATAGTATAAAGACCCCCTCTGGTAGGGTAACAATAGATCCAGCTGAAATTATCGATAGCTTTAGGCAATTTTATGTAAATCTTTATAAATCAGAGTGCCGCCACACTTCGGAAGAACAAGATATGTTCTTAGATCAACTTCAGTTTCAGACACTTACAGAAGAAACAAAAAAGGAATTGGATGTGAATTTAACGATTGAGGAAATTTCACAGGCCATACAAAGTATTAACAGTGGTAAAGCTCCTGCACAGCAAAAATTAAAGAGTTAACATTTTTGAGTAAAATGTTTTAGAGTTGAATTTAACTCACTAAGTGTTGTTTTAACACTTAGAGATTTAAATGGTGCTCAATGTTCAAGTTATTTCCAGGAGTTGATAGGGCCCGTGTTGAATCTACTCTGCTGGGAGAAAAATAAGCTCCGCCCCCTTCTTCACCGTCTTCGTTTGAGTGCAGTCTGAACACGGCTCCATTTTCTCCGTCTCCTGCTCGACTACACGGTAACAGCAACTTTCTAAATCTTTGACCAGGCACTATTAAATTGATAGAATAAGTTGATGCACAATGAAAAGAGCAGGCTTGGGCTGCCACCAATTAATACATGCATTGATTTTTTAAATCAACATATGTATTACTTTTGCTTTTGGTTATAAACCACAAACAAAGATGCAATCTACAAATGATCTACTCACCAGCATTTATAGTTTCTGCTTGGACCATTTTATCTTTCTTTGTCTTGTGTCCTTCCTTCACAAAGCGGTCAACCCTCTTGCAAATTATACAGACAGCAGGTAGTACATTGCCAGACCTCGATGATTTAGTCGTGGATCTCAACTGTTTTGACAATGGTGGCCGGCTTGTCGTGGACGTGGTTGTGGAAGACTCGTGATCAGAATCAGAACCATTGTTTTCACCACCATATGCTCCCCGTTTTTCTGCTAGTTTTTCAGCACTGGCAAGTCGTTTCTTATCAATGAAACGCCTATAACAAGTTGGATGAAAACCAAGTTTTTTCCCCCCAAGAAGCCAGAAAGAGTCTTCTGAACAAGCCAGGGTTGACGTGGAATCGTCATTGTTATTTCTGGCGGACTCATCGTGTACACATACAGCCTCCGCCAAGGTGCGGTCGATTCCGTCAATTTCTAGCCACTTACGGGCACATACAACCAGCTTCTTCCAACGAACAACTGTCAGTGGCTGTGTCCGTTCTTTGTCCATCGATGATATGTGTGTGATGCATATATAATCCACATTTTTCTTGCGTTTTCTGTCTGATCCAACGGGAACGCTCTGCTCCATGGGGGCCGCCATGTTTGTTGTTGTACTCCTCTTTCCGCTTCTGAAGTGGGAGAGCGTACCTGAAGGACGCGCTCTGATTGGCTAACGGCTAGGCGGATTGATTCGAGCATAGATTAACGGTGTGATCAGGCTACCGATATAGTTACACTTTTAAGTAATTACTGTAAAAATACTGGCGCAAAGTGATTGGAGAACTTTTGGTTATGGGCTCAAAATGCACTTAGGATTTTATTGTAGTTGTCATTTAGTAGTCCCTAAATAGGTGGAGCGAACCTGAACGATACAGGCTTCAGCCTATGGCCTAAGACACCAATCAGCCAATCAGGAGGAGCCAGAAGCTGGTTGTGTTCCTGTGTCTGTGTTGATGTGAAGACGACTGTTGTTGTTGTGTTCATGTCTCCAGGAAATGAAGCTGGATTCCAGCTGCCAGCCTTTCAACATGTCTAGAGACAGTGGTCCTCATCCATCAAACTGTGGGAGCATCAGATCTGATCTCAGACTCTTTGGTCTCTCATTTCAACAGGAAACAACTGATCAGTTTCATCTTAGCCACAGCTCTGAGATCAGTCTGAATGCAGCCTGGAAATCAGTGGCTCTGATTTCACAAACCATCATTCCATTTAGTCACCATGTGGTCTTTCTACAGAGCAGAAGCTCTGCTGAAGTCCACTCAGCACATCTGGACATGTGTCCTTCTGTCATTAGTCTCATCCAGATGTGTTCAGGGACAGCCTCCATGTTTCTTAGTCAGCTGATATTTCAGAAACAGATGAGATGTTGATCAGCAGCCAGAGTTTCTGTGTCTAAATGGAGCAGCAGCTAACATGTAGCAGCAGTAAATCCATCACTACAGTGTTTGTGCAGCAATGAAGCCTTCAGGACTCTCAGCAGGTGGTTTCCACTGTGGACTGGAGGGAAACCTGCAGAGGAACCAGACTGGATGCTAAAAATGTGTTGAGCTGTGTGAGCTTGGAGCTCAGTGTGTTCACTCCAACACGTTAAGATGAGAGCTGAAAGGAAGCTGGCTCTGCTCCACAGCTGCTCTGAACAGGACTGAAGTCCCTGCTGCTCTTTATCCTGGATGTGCTGCATCACTGACTGACAGCTGATGGAGAGAGAGAGGCTGGAAACACTCACTGATCTCCTCTCTTCATCCTTCTTCTCTCTGCAGGAAGTGGAGGGGATGATCTTAGTGGAGGAGAGAAGCTGATCTGTGTCCTGATGATCCTCAGAGGTTGAAGCTGCAGCAGTTTGAGTTTAAAGAGACTGACTGGATCCTGATGATGAACTCTGAGTTTAGAGATTTGTTTGTTTTCACTCCTTTTTTCTTCCATTATGTTTTCATCGTCTCCATAATATCATGTTGATATTTTAAAAAAGAATCCATCCAAATTAATGTTAATTGAGAATAAAATGATCTATAACATGTAAAAAGATTAATTTAAAAAGAATCCTGAACAGTTTGAACAAAACTTTAATGTTAAATTTAGCGGATGCTGTTGTAAACCTCAGAAAGTTCTCTCTTTGATTTAATATTCCCACTGAACTTCCTGGATCAGATCTGAAAAGCTGCTCTGTCTTTCTGATTCTCTGAGAGCTGCAGCAGTTTCAGATGCTGAGATCTTTTTTCTTTGGGTGTTTCCTCTATTTCTCTCCATTCATTCTGTCTCCATGTTCACCTGCTGAAACCTTTAGATCCTGCTGAAAATCTTTGTTGTTCCTGCTGATGAACCACCACTGTGGCTCATTGTTAGCAGGTTAGCTAAAGCAGGTGTGGAGCGATCCAGGACCTCAGATGGACTCAGGAAGCCCTTCCAGTCCGGCCCCAGCAGGGTGGAGGAGGGCTGCTGTCATTAAGGAGGAGCTGCTTGGACTGAAAATAGAGTCCAAGGCTGAATCCCATCATTTGGCCTTAACTCTTCCTCACCAACCCTAAGCTAGTGAGCTGTTGGGGGTCCTGGTTGTTCTGAGGAGTTGTAGGGGGGGGCACCCATTGGTCCTTGGACAGGGATTCTGTTTAGGAGACCGTTTGGAAGCAAAGATGTTAGAGCTGAGCTTGGAAATGTTGGTTTTCTCACTTCCAATGTTTTAATGACTCAATAACCATTGTAGTGTCTAATTCAAAATGTTCTGATATTTCATGTTGTTTTCCACTGTTAATTATTCTGAACCAGTTTAAAGACAGCAAAGATAGAATATTTCATCCAATATTTTCCTCTACTAGTTACTATCCTGGTCCTGGAGGGTAGCAGCTGGTCTGGATCAGTGATCATCTGGACAATCGTCTAGAATTTGCTCATTATTCCATATTAAAGTGTTGAAGTTTGAATGTGCCTGCGTGGTTCTCTCAGGGTACTCCAGCTTCCTCCCACAGTCCAACTAATGACTGTTAGGCTGTTTGCTGTTTCTAAGTTGCCCTTAGGTGTGAGTGTGTGTGTGCATGGTTGTGTGTCTCTGTGTTGCCCTGCGATGGACGACCTGTCCAGGATGGATGGATCCTATTAAATGGATCTAAAAAACTGCAAATAAGAAAGAAAACCTCATAAAAATACTTCTTGAACCATTTAAGCTCATTTTATTGTAACCTGTAACAATGTTCAGCACTTTGCTACCAAGTGTTTTGTTCCTCAACAGCCTGAAAAATGCATGTCTAATTTAGAAAACATACTGATTAAAAAGCTGAATGGAAAAACACTTTCTGAATCCATGTACTTGTCTTAACTTGAACAAGAAAGATATTTGTTATAGTTGTGTTGCGCTGAGAGGTGTGGTGTGGAAGGAAAAATCCAGCAAAGTTGGTTGGAGCAAAAACAAAAGGTCATTTATTAAGGCTCTTCCATCAGAGCATGGTTATACTGAACACAAAATGGCAGCTTTCCCATCAGACTCTTACTACAGCAATCAGTCCACCTATATACTGTTATCCCCGCCTTCTCAATTTACCCACAGCCAATCAAAGTTCAGCCATCATGGCTCCCTCTATAAGAGAGCTGGGTTTGAGGCGGGCCTCCTCCTTAGCAAGGTTCCAAGATGGCTTCTAAAAAGGAAACACCCACAAAGGTAACAAACAATTCAAAAAACAAAAGAATCACATACACACACTCTAGAACCTGAACATTATAGAAAATCTTATTGCTTCTTAACATTTACTCACTTCCTCCCCCCTCTGGTTCACAAAACTCAGGCAAACGAGAAAGGTAGTCAGCAATCAGATTTTTCTTACCTGGACAATGCTGTATGGTGAACTGGTATGGCTGAAGGGCAAGGCACCAACGAAATATCCGTGCATTCTGATGCTGCTTGGAGTGCATCCATTTCAGAGGTCTATGATCGGTTTGCAAAGTAAACTCCCTTCCTAGGAGATAATATTTTAAAGAGTCCAGAGCCCACTTTATTGCAAGTCCTTCCTTTTCTACTGTGGAGTACTTTTTCTCCCGGTCAAACAGCTTTTTACTTAAGAAAAGGACAGGTTTTTCTTCACCAGCTTCTCCCTGAGCGAGCACTGCTCCAAGACCAACATTTGAAGCATCCACTTGAACAATAAATGGCTTGGAAAAGTTAGGACTCTGCAAAACAGGAGCTTGACAGATCAGTTTCTTCAAAGATTGGAATGAATGTTCACAGTCATCCTTCCACATGATTTTAGAAGTAGATCTTTTTGTTAACTCAGTCAAAGGGGCTGCTAAAGTTGAGAAATGGGGTATAAATCTCCTATACCACCCAACTAAGCCCAAAAATGATCTCACTTGCTTCTTTGTTTTGGGTCTGGGGATTGTTTGAATGGCTTTTACTTTTTCAAGTTGTGGCTTTATTTGTCCATGGCCAACAAGGTAACCCAGATATTTAACTTCTTCTTGCGCCCATGCACACTTGTTCACATTCAAAGTGAGACCAGCCTTCTGGATCTTTGCCAACACAACCTTAAGGTGTTGTAGGTGATCCTCCCACGTCTCACTGTATACCACAACATCATCCAGGTAGGCAGCAGCAAACTTTGAACAGTCATTGAGAATAATGTCCATCAACCTTTGAAAGGTAGCTGGTGCCCCATGAAGACCAAAGGGTAAAACAGTATAATGGAATAAACCCATTCCTGGAATCTGAAAAGCTGTGTATTCTTTACAGGATGGATCTAAAGGGACTTGCCAGTAACCTTTACATAAGTCTAAGGTTGTGATGTATTTGGCCTTCCCCAATCTTTCCAGTAGCTCATCAATGCGTGGCATGGGGTAAGAATCAAAACAAGAAATGCTGTTCAACTTTCTTAAGTCAGAACAAAAGCGTAGTTGAGATGAGTCCTTCTTAGGAACAAGCACAATGGGATTTGACCACTCACTTCTTGATGGCTCTATCACTCCCATTTCCAGCATTGTCTGGACCTCCTGTTTCAGTGGTTCCATCATCTGTTGGGGAATCCTGTAAGGCTTAAGACGAACAGGTGTTGTGTCTTTCAAGGTTATTTTGTGTGTTATGACATCAGTTCGCCCAGGTACATCTGCAAACAGTGATGGAAAAGATTGTTTAATCTCACCCAGCTGTTGCCACTGGTCTGGAGTCAGATGCTTTGGAGCCTCTTCAGATTTGGCCAGTTTTCTGCATGGACTCATTTCAGCTTCTCCATCCATCAACATGGCACTGTCTTCAGGCTGAATGTCTTGTACCATCAGGGTTTGCTTCACATCCATTTCTGGAACATTTCTTTCATGATACTCCTTTAGCAGATTTACATGGAGCAATTGCTTTGACTTTTGTTTTTCTGGACAAGCAATTTCATAAGTTACTGGACCTGTTCTTTTAATCACAGTGTAGGGTCCTTGCCATTTAGCTAGTAGCTTACTTGGTCCACTGGGCAAAAGTACTAAAACTTTCTGGCCAGTTTTCAGCTCTCTTTCACGGGCATGTCTGTCATACCATACCTTCTGCTTGTGTTGTGCTTTCTGCATATGGTCTTTAACTTGTTCTCTGTATTTTTCCAGTTTGTCTCTCATTTGCAGTATGTAGGAGATGACGTTTGTTGTTGGTGAAGACCCTTTACTGGATCCAGATGCCCCTCCAGCCATCCAGTTCTCCTTCAGCATGTCCAAAGGGCCTCTAACGTGTCTCCCATAAAGCAACTCAAAAGGAGAAAAACCAGTTGAGGCTTGTGGTACTTCTCTGTATGCAAACAAAAGAAAAGGCAACCATTTATCCCAGTCTTTCCCAGTTTCATCAATAAACTTTCTCAACATTTGTTTTAATGTACCATTAAATCGTTCTACCAAACCATCGGTTTCTGGATGGTATGGACAGTGTTGGGAAAGTTCTCTTCCTACGTGAACTAGTTCAAAGTTCAGTTCACACATTTTAAAATGAACTAGTTCAGTTCATAGTTCACAATTGGCCACAAAAACGAACTAGTTCATCATTTTGTTTTTTTTTTTTTTCATATATTGCTCAATTACACCATAGCCTACTGTAGAACCACAGACAGCGACATTATGTTTTATCAGTTGTAACACTGAAACTGTGCGTTCAGATTTCATCTTCATATCCAGTTTTGAATCCTTATCCAACCAGGGTTTACATTAGCATTGAGGGGACAGCATTTCCCCATTGTTGCTTTAATGCTTTGTTGCTGATCCATTCACTCATATGACTTCAGTAGCAGCTGCAGCTTTCACCCCTACACGTATATTCTCAAAAACATCAGGAAAAATGTGTTGCTTTACAGAATGGTCTTTTTTATGAGTAATTGCCAAAAACCAAATAGGATAGTAGTCTTAAGGTTGTAATGTTTATTTTGCCTTCCCTAATTTTTCCATTTGAAATTCATTTCAATACATGGGGTAAAAAGGAATACTGAAATCCTGAAAAACTTGCTTAAGTCAGGTTTAACAAACAAGTTACATCAATAGTAAAACCCCTCAAGAACAGGGGTCTTCTTATGTTTTCCAGACCAAGGACCCCTAAACTGATGGTGGTGAGATGGAGGGGACCCCTATTTCATATATATATATATATGTTGTATGAAATTGTGTCCTATAGTCACTTGTATTGTAGATGGATTAATGTAATTTTTCGCCCCTGGGATTATTACAAAGTTTTTCTGATTCTGATTCCTGGTTGATGGGACAGGTGTTGTGATGGAAACCAGTGTTGCCACTGGTTTGAAAGAGCTCCTGTGTGTCGCTGAATGTGAGCATTGATGACTGAAATACATCTTCTGCTTCTCCATTTATCTGTTTACTACAGTGTGTTGATTTCATGTTAATGAGTAATTTTAAAGACATTTCAACAAGTAAGAAATGAAAAAAATTGCAGGGGGAAATATAAAAAATATCAACTAACCATGCCAGATCCATTTTTCAGTACCTCCTGGTGACCTTCTAGTTACCGGATGGATCCCCTGTTGAAGACCTCCTCGCCAAGAAGATTTTAGCTAACACAAACTGAGGGACCAGGTCTGAGGTAAAAGTACTAAAATGTTACTGAAGCGCCAGATTTTTTTACTGAAAAGCCACCAGGCAAACCCTTGTTGCCATCATCCCACCGCACCACCTGGTCATAAAACAACAGTTTCTTTAAGTTGGCTCTTATGCTGCTGCTGCTGCTCTCCACCATTTTGTTTTGATGACGCGCGCCGCTGTAGGCTACGACGCTTGAAGCTGTTGCTGATTGATGTTTTTCCCTCGCTCCAGATTAAGGCCTGCTTACGGTGTCTCCTTTAGCCGGGGTTTCACTTGGAGGACTCTATATAGAAATCTGGCATAACTTATTGAACGGAGCTGAACTGAGAGTGTGCCGCTCATGACACACCAGAAATGAACGAAGTTCTCAATAACGCTCATCAGGCAGTAATGCAGCACGCTCAGTTCACTGCCGGGTTTCATGAATATGAACGTTCATGAACTTTCGTTCAAATGAACGCGTTCAATCCTTCTAGCAATAACACTGGGTATGGGAGGTATGTAGTAACGAATACCTTTTACTCCCAGTTGATCATAAAGAGTTTTCATCACTTGTGACATAAAATTGGTACCTTGATCAGTTAGAATCTCCTTTGGGATACCAACTCTGGAGAAAAGGTCTACCAAACACCGGACAATGTGTTTGACCTGGAGAGAACGTAATGGAAAAACATCTGGATATCTGGTTGCATAGTCACAGATAACTAATGCATATTTTTGACCATTACTGCTCTTAGGTAAAGGACCTATAATATCCATGGCGATTCTCTCATAATGAACAGTCATTATTGGTAAAGTCTGCAACTGGGCACGGTCTGAAACTTTAGTGGGGGCTACTAACTGACAATCATGACATGATTTGCAGTACTCAATCACATCTTTATATAATCCTGGCCAATAAAAACGCTGAGCAACATGATTATATGTCTTTGCCTGTCCTAGGTGCCCTGACCATGGTACAGTGTGACCCAAATGCAAAATTACTGAACGGTATTCTTTTGGTACAAGTCTGGGTTCATCAATGTCTGCTAGATACAAAAGTTCATCCTTTATAATAAAAGGCTCTCCTGCTAAACTTTTGAACTCCACAGTAGTCTCTTTTTCACCATCTTTGTTTGCTTTATCAAAGAGAGGTTTCAGAGATGGATCATTTTCTTGTCTTTCTTTAAAGTTATTAGGAATTTGCCACTGGAGATCAACACATGGAATTAAAGGTAATGTAGGTTCAGGAAGTTTTGACTTGCTTTTGTTTTTCTCCTGTCTACGTTGTCGTTTTGATTTCCTGATTTTACTTCCTCCTTCATACAAATCATCATCTGCATCTGGCAGAGGTTCTAAGCCCTTTTTCATAGATCGTGTCATGACAGCACAGAAATATGCCACAGAATTTTCTTGAACCAAACTGTCTAGGATTGGTAAATCTTCCCCTAGGATAACATCATATGCTAACTGATTCACAACTCCAACAGTCAACATAAAAGCTTGGCTTTCAACTTCAATAGTGACATCTGCAGTTGGATACTCTTTCTGACATCCATGAACACATGTAATGTTTACCAGCTTGTTAAAGTTAGGCATTACATTGTTCAACAAAGAAGATTTCACCAAAGTTTGTGAACTACCCGTATCTGCAAGAGCTTTTACAGCTTTGCCATTTATCATCACATCTACCANACATAGTTAGCATTGCTATAGTTAGCATGGCTATCACTGCCCCTACATAGTTAGCATGGCTATAGTTAGCATGGCTATCACTGTCCCTTCATAGTTAGCCCCTACATAATTAGCATGGCTATCACTGTCCCTTCATAGTTAGCATGGGCTATAGGTAAAGTACTGGCTATCACTGTCCCTTCATAGTTAGCATGGCTATAGGTAGCATGGCTATAGCTGCCCTTACAGAGTTAGGGACTAATTTTCCACTGGGATCAGCTCCATATTCATGATAGGAAACTTCTTTGATTTGATTTATCTTGCTCAGGCTACTCGTAGTCTCTCAGCCTTCATAATGTTGAAAGGGCAATATTATTGCCATTACTGTGAATAAATAGTGTTGCGCCGAAGCCATTTTTTGGCCCTGATACCTGGCTGTGCAGTATCGGCTGATACCGATTCCATCTTTCTGAAATTGATGTGTGTGTATATATGAAGAACTGCAGACTACCTGGATGTAAAATAGTTGCCATCATGGCTTTGTTAGCTGCTGCATACCTTTGTGAAGCAGGAAAAAGACTAAAACAAAGTGAATCCAGCAGAACTGGCCAACCACAGCACACACGTTACATTTAGTCTGTTAAACATTTCATATAAAAGCAATCATAAGGCCAAATGATTACAATTCATAACTTTATCACCTCAAAATAAGATTATTACATATTATGCACTTAAAATAAGATAGTAGAGTTGTTGCTTTTTCATATTTTAAATGTAAATGTTAGTTCATCTGCAAATAGTCATGTAAACCCACTCAGGTTAAGAGAAAATAATTTTAAAGATATTCTGGAATCCTGGGCTTCACATTAGACCAGAAGATATTTATGAGTTCAACTCGATAAACTCAATCCAGGGGATGGAGACATGAACATTCATTACGTCTCCAGAAGAAGAAAACAACATTAAAGAAATGGGATCATCACACATTTAAAGACTTGATCATAGCAGTTACATTTAAACTAGAAGCCTCTGTGATGTTTCTGTTCCCTGCAGCTGATAACTTCAGAGCAGTAAGTTTCACATAAATTAATTGAAAAATCTCCATCTAATCTGTTGTTTTCCAGCTTTATTTATATATTGGTGGATTTGAAATTGTTCTTTATTTAATTAACACCAGTGTGGTGTTTCTACCGATGGATTGCAGAAGGTCAAGTCAGTATCAGCGGCTCCACGCGACGTGAGTAAGGGGCTCCTTTTTCCAACCCGGCAGCACCGGTCCCCTGGGCAAAACGTGCAGTGTGTGCTCTCGCCACTGCTTTCTTTATTATAAAGATCTGGAAACAACGTGATAGAATCACACGAGAGACTCCTAGCAGTGTAGAAAGTTTTTCCTCAAACCCCTGATTGAATGTGTGTGATATATTTCCCTGCATGAGCCAAGTAGGACTTTTGTACCCAAAAAAAAAAAAGTGTCTGTCTGTCTGTCTGTTCGTCTGTTCAATTGTCTGTTCGTCTGTTCGTTCGTCTGTTCATGTCTGTCTGTTCGTGGACTCTCAGATCGGGAACCAGCACTTCCAGCAGCAAAGCGGAAACTCTGCATGAAGACATCCAACCACTTCACAGCAGACGCTACAGGTCTGCAAAACTCATAACCCTACCTGCTCACCACGGAGCCCAGCCGTGCATTTAGGATAAAGACTTTAGTTATATGTGCTCACATAGATGACAAACGCTCATTTATCTAAAACTTTCACTGTATTATTATTAGTTTAATAAGTACTGCACAAAGTTTGAAAAGAAAATGTCGTTTCTTTATCATTGGTTTCCGTTCAAACAGGAATAAATTAATGATGGGTGGAAGTTACAGAGCTTAGAAATAGCCTGCATGTGGTTTTACTTTCACTTTCAGGCTGCTCCCTCAGAGCTGCAGCTCTCTGCTTCTATAATCTTTCTCCTGCTTTCTGCTTTTCAGTGCAGGGCTCACTCATCTCAATAAAAAACTGCTGAAAATGGAGCGTTTGTTGCAGTGTCCCCGGGGACTTGTAGGGGTCATGTCCAGGTAGGGACCCGTCTCTCCTGCTGATCTCTTGCAGGATCAGAACAGAAAGATGATTACATGGAGGCGTCTGACTCCTTCATACATGTTTTCACTGCATGCTGTCTTATTGTTGCACAGGTTGTATAAACGGGGTGGGGGTTCCTAGGGGCTGTAAGTTCCTGGAGGCTCTATAAAACTTTTCATGCATGTATGGTTAATACAACTATTCCTTATTTATTCATATTAATTATGTTTTTGTTAAAATGCCATCAGAACGCTGATAATATTAAGTGTGTCTCTTCAGCCCCTTCAGTGTCCACCATATTGAATCAGGTCCATCTGCTGCACATGCTTCAGAAAAGGTCCAAACAGACAGCAGCAAACCATTTGAAAACAAAACCATGCAAAGAGCAGTGTTGCTAACTTAGCGCTTTTAGTCGCTATATTTAGCCACTTTTCAGACCCCTCTAGCACTTTGATTTCTAAAAAGCTCCTAGCGCCAAATCTAGAGACTTTTTTTCTGCTACTGGAGACTTTGGAGACAACATCTAAAAGCAGTTTAACTCTGCTCTCCAGAGCGAGTAGATTGGTAATCCCCGCCTGCTCGCTCTCCTCTATCTTGTCTGCTGTCATGATTCATGCAGCTATTATTTCTGCATCCAAATGAAAATTGGAGAACAGATAAGCAGATCATGGCTTGTCTACAGTGAAAAGAAGGACTGGGTTATTTACTTTGGCCTTTTTGGAAACACAGGAAGGAGCAATCAGCTAAGTGAGCTTAGTGCTTGGAAAAAATCTTTTCATTCCTTTAGAGACAGCATGAAAAGTCAGCTGAGAGTACAAAACATAGAGAGGAAAACAAGAAGAAAAGGGACAAGAAGAGAGGGACACAACCTAGAACAGGTAATGGATGTCTATTCTATTAACATTTATCTATCTGTAGAATGGGGCTGTTTTATGTGTTGTCTTCTCAGTTAAGAGGGCCCCCTGCCTGTCTTTGCCTAGGGCCCCACATTTCCTAAATCCGCCCCTGTATATGAACAAATAACTGGAACTATTTTAAAGTTTATTAACTTTTCTCTGAATCTAATAAATTATTTTCCTGTTTAAACTGATAGATGCTAATTACTGAGCAGAGCTGTTGCTTCATAACTGCATAGCTTTTCTAAAATAACTAAAAACTGGTCAGAAAACTTATTTTCTCTTTTTATCACAATAACCAGATCCATCTCATATGTGCAGAACAAACAGATTTATTCTGTCTAAATGTTATTTATTAAAGTAGTTCTGCTTTTAAAGGGAATCAATATATATATATATTTTGCAGAGATGTCAGAACAAACCTCAGAAAGATCACAGGGCTGCCAAGCTTCACACATTCAGTGCGACAGTCACACTATTTGACCTATTTTTACGCCACACGTGATATTTCTCACGCATGATCAGTCAGTCGTGTGACTGACTAAGATAACCAACCCATCAGTCCTTCATCCTCCACTCAAGATAAACCAATCAGAGGCATCGTCTCAAACGTCTCAGACGTTATTTTTTATGCTAATGACAGACTGGATCCTGGTTGTGTTGGATTTAAAAGTGTAATCTAGTGATCCTGACTGATTATGAACTTTTTACGTAGCCTGACCCAGTAAATCTCTCAGCTATGATCCAGTCTGCAGCTGGAGGTGGTGAAGTGTCTGCTGTGAGGCAGAGATGTGGGCTCTGGACCCAATAAGTCATTTCTATGTCATGTGTCTGTTCTGCCCAACCAGGTGAGTCTGGTTTAATCTGTGCAGATTGGACTCACCTGGCTCAGAACAAATGCATGATATAGAGACGACTCGTTGACTCCAGACCCCCCCATCTCTGATGGGGGGTTAAGGGGAACGTGTTTGAATGAGGGAGACTGCTGCCTGCAGAGCAGCAGCTCCAGGAAGAAGGAGGGGCCCCTGTTCCGCTGCAGAGACTCATCCAACCAATGGGAATCTGGGGGGAAGGGGTGTTTTTTTTTCTTTTTTTATGAGTGTAAAGAACATAACAATCACTCACACTTCTGATCTAACAGACAAAAAATGTGATCATATCTTAGTTTGGCTGAAACTTTAAGCTAAAGGTAATTTCTAAATAAATGAGTAAATGAATCATTCGCTAACTGAACTTAACCACAAGTCAATTTAATCCAATAACAGACGTTAAAAAGACGTCTTTCTAATGATCTGTCTTTAACGATCAGAAAATAACCAGTTTTCACCTTTCACTCATCAACTGAACGTAGATGACGTTTGGACTCTAATCATGTGTCTTTTCAAAGATTTTTAGTTTTGTGGGATTAGTTTAAAATAATGAATTTAAATAAAAATCACCAAATTATTTTTTATTAGGGGTTGAAAACATCTTAGAGCCTCTACAATTTCCCTGTTGACTCAACTGGGGGGAATCGTTTTTTTCCTCTTCTCTTGCTAAAAATACACGAAAATAACCAATTGTTTGGAAAGTTAAAGAAACTTAAATTACAACTTATTTCATTCCAAACATACTTTCAGGACATAATCAGTGTTTTGCATGAACGCGTTCAATGAGCAGCGTTCACTGAATATGTTCATATTTTTATTGAACGCTGAACTGAACGGATCAGTTTTGAAGTAATTAACGTGAACGAGAGCGACGATCACTCTGAGAATAATGAGCGACACACACAGCTCACGTTGGCGTTCAATTAATAACGAGACTTTTCATTGGATAACGTCAGGTTTTACGGCACTTATTACGGTAAACGGCCTGACAGAGCAGCATGTCTGCTGCTAGTACCAGTCTGCTCCATTCAGACTCATCTGCTGGGATTTCTGATGCAGAAAACTTCATCAACTAACAAACAAGTCTGTACGTCAGTCACCTCCACCTCACATTTAAAGTGACACATGGAGTTAAAGCATCCAAGCTTTCTAGGGAAATATCTGCTACTGAATGAGGAACAGAAGAAATCTTTTTGATTCAGATCTTTTCAGCAGAACCTGAATGTTCCTGAATGTTCCTGAATGTTCCTGAATGTTCCTGAAGTTCTGAGTCATTCGGCTAAATAAAGGCTTCACTGCACATCCAGTAAACCTGGACTGCATCCAGGATTTTCCATTTCTTTCTATATATTATGATCACACATTTAAAGGGGGAAATATGAGCTTCTATTGTGGAGGATGGTGGCTTCATTTACCAAATAAACTTT
>JAGKQL010000055.1:2362982-2402145 GCA_018398635.1 Cyprinodon brontotheroides | reverse complement strand
TTCTCATAGTAGCTTCATCTGGTCTGTTCCTGTTTTGGCTGTGACTCCATCCTGGAGAGAAATATCAGCTGTGTCTGCTGTCATCAATACCTTTGTTTATAGATGTTGGAGCTTGGCCTGTTTTCCAGTGTAGTCCTGTTTCTCTGACTGTGACTAACTGGATGTGCTCTCTTCATCCTCTGACATGGGAGCTGGCTTGCAGATGTTATCAAGAATAATTCGTAGTCAAACATCCTTTTTAATTAATGATCAGAATGTTGAGATTAATTCTATTTTCTGCTAATGTTGGTCTGAATTGATTCCATCACAAATCAATGAAATCAATGACAGCGGGTCTTTCCTTAATAAATAAAAAGGTTCATCAATTTTTTTAAGCTGGTATTAAGCTCAGTCTTAATAATTACAGGCCATTATCTTTGCTCTCTCAGTTCTCAAAAATTTTCGATTAAAGTTTTTCTTAACACACAACATCCTTTTATAGAAATACATTTTGTCTGCTCCTCAAATCAATGCACTCATCCCTTTCCCTGCAGTGTGCTTTTATGAAGCCAAAAATGTTTATTTTCTACTAAATGACCTCTGCGAGGCATCTCAGAAACTGTGGTTAGTTCTCTTTGCAGATGATACTAATTTATTTCTGTTAGATGGGAAATTATAATTAATAATAATTAAATCTGCTGATCAACAAATTATGCTTTTACAATCATGGTTTATTAAAAATAGGCAACCATTAAAAATCATTAAAACAACGTCTAGTCTGCTTATAAATCAAAGATGCTTTTAAAGGATTAACCTTGAAATTAAATGGCATTAAAGTTTGGAAATTGTCAGAATTTCATTTTTTAGGAGAACTCATGGAGGAGACTTTGAAATGGAAGTCACATGTTAAAAACTAAATGTGTTAAAAAATTCCCTTTCTGAGAAAATCCAAACATATTTTAAATGATCAGAGAAATCTTTACTGTTTGCTGATTTTGCCATATTTGATGTAATGCTTGGAGGCGTGGGGCAGTAAATAGGCAATTAGTTCTTGTTGCCCATGTCTTTATTTATTGTAAAAAAGAGGGGAAGAAGAATTATTAATTGGTCTGCTCCAAAAGAGCATCAGGACTGTTGATGAAATCAAAGCGATTGAAGGACCTGATCGTTCTACAAACACCATGAGTTTAGCAGAGAGCAAAGTTTGGCCTCTGACCAGCTGGTCTGCAAACATTTTCACTGCAAACTGAGAAACTAGCAGAAGAAATAATGACTTTAAATATCTTTTTGTTAAGACCAAACTCAAAGAAATGTTTCTGTGGCTGAAGTGAAAAACTGGAAATTATTGAAAAAAGGTTTAAAGTAGGACTGAAACAATCAGATTAATCGATTATTGAAATAATCAACTAATTTAGTAATTGATTAATCATTAACTGGAGTATAGAGACTCTAAAACACACCTTTAGTTGACAGAGTGACTCACTTAGAGCAGGAATTATACCAAAATTGTAAAAAAAAAATAACATTTTGCTATTAAGGTAAAAAAAAAAAATGCTTCTATCAATATTCTCTATCCAGAACTCCTCAAGTGGAAAAGTTTTAGTTTCACCTGGTTTGATTTCACAATAATCTTCTTCAATGAACCTTTGGCTGTCACATTATTAATTGATTAATTGAAAAATAATCAACAGATAAATCGATTTGTAAAATAATGGTTAGTTTCCGCCCTAGTTTACAGTGATGTTGAAATATTATTTAGCTTAATTATAAATACAAACAGAAAATCTTTTAAATTTATAAAACCGGAGGCGTAAAAATTCAAAAGTAAAAAGGAGAGAAAAAGAAAGAGAAGAAAGGAAAAGGGAAGATAGAAATTGAAAATTGATTTAGGAAAAATATATAATTATGTGTATTTTCAAAGACATAGAAAAGTTGGATTTATAGATTTTAAAACATGAATGAGGCTGAAGTCAGTGAGAATTGTTCTTCTTTTACTACATAAAATGTTTAATTTGCATTGAGTTTAAGGATTGAGAAACATATAACGTTACTTTGGAAAAACTATGAAGAATAGATTTAATTAAATTTAAGTAACAAAAAACAGGAAATAATTCTTTATATCTTTAGTGATTAATGAACCGTTTGCAGCTGCTGCTTCAGAACTCTGAGTGATTTATTGGAGATTTTAAAAACAACTTTTAGTTGCAAAGTTGTTTCTTTCCTCTCAGAGCCACACCTGAAAAGGTGAGTCACCTGTAGAAAGCTGCGCACAGCGATGAGGAAACAACAGCCAGTCACCTGATCAGGTGAAACTGAAAGTATTCCAGTTTATTTCCTTCAGACTCCATTTGAAGTGGCAGACATCCAGACGCTCAGCAGGGTGAGTCCTGACACTTTCTACTAAACACATCCTGAACTAATAAACAGAGAGGTGGAGGGAAGAAGGGAACTCTGGCAATGGAGGAAGATGGTGAAATATGTCAGGATGTCAGCGAGTGTTTCCAGCAGGATTCAACAGAAACTCTACAGACCCATCAGAACCAAACAGAACCAGATACCATATTTTATTAATCCTTTTCTTCTTCTTTTTACTTTTCCCTTTGTGTTTTCTTACCATAAACAGCCCTTTAAATCATCTTTCTACTGAAATGTGATTATAGATAAACTTGTTCTGCCTCGTCAGCCCAGAACCAGCAGAACCGGTTCCTCCTCATGTCGTCACTGAATGTTTCTCTAAAACCAGGACCAGACTGCAGTAAAGGTCAGGATTAGGGATGCACCAATCCACTTTTTTCACCTCTGATAGGATACAGATATTTGAAGTTTAATGTCGGCCAATACCGATCTGATACCGATACCAAAAACAGCGTTATAACAGAGTTATTACCTAAAAAATTGTTTTATTATGTGAAAAAACTGGGATCATTCTTCTGTGCATATTTCCCTTTTCTTAAAAAAAAATAGGAAACAACCCAAATATAAATGTTATGACTCATTTATTTAACAACTCTGCACAAAATCTTAAACCAAATGTTCTCTGACTTGGTCAACATGTATTAAAAAGTGTCATTATCATTATCAAGCATCATCTCTGTGATTTTTTTCCCGCCTGTATTCTGTTACATGGAAACTTTTCACTTCTTTGCTTTGCTTCCATCAAAGTTAGCTGCTTCCTTTTTGTTTGCAGAGTCCGATAATCTCAGCATCTTCCTTGTTATGAAACTTCTGGAGGTGTTTCATTAAGTTGGTGGTGTTAAAGTTTGAAGATTTAACTCCGCCCCTCAGAACATTATTCTACCAAACATTGCACAGAGCCATTGGGCTAGAAGGCTGAGAGAGCGTGAAAAACATCACAGCAGATCCTTTCGCTCGCTCCATCATAAACAACATGGCCGTGTTGTGTTGCTGCGCTGCTGCATGATGGCACAACATAGCATAGAGTTAGAATGAATAGATCGGCCCCTATATCGAGTCAATTGTCACCAATACCGATCTAGTTTTTTATATATATATCTGGACAGATACCGATAAAAATATTGGATCGATGCATCCCTATTCAGGATGTGATGATCGCCTTGCTGACAGTGGCAGGATAACAGGAAGACCCCCCTGTCTAGATAATATTTCTAGATTGTTTCCTTTTCTTGGTTCCCTCCTTCCTGTTTCCTCTTCATCGTGGTAATGTCACCATCTGTACTATCAGGAGTCTCTGTGTTCCTGGGCTGCATTAGATCTGCTGCTGTTTTCTATGTGTTGTTAGTGATTATTTTCTGTGTTCCAGGATTTATCCAGTACCTTCCCTCAGTGTCTCTCATTTCCTCAATAACTCACCTGTCATTTCAGTTCCCAGCTTCTCCAGCTTAGGTCGTTTCGGTGTTCTCAGTCAGATCCTAACTCCATTAAATCCTGTTTCCATGTTTTTCTATTTTCCATCTTCTTCCCAGCTGCTCTAGTTTTCTATTGTCTTCTTTCCTGCCTTCCTCCTTCCACCTTCTGCATTGGGTTCCTCACTACAGCATTTTATAACCTAACATGTATTTTCAGCACCAAATGCTCACTGGCTGCATTCCTGATACTGTGGCTGAGTCTTTATCAGCTCTTCAGGTTCAACCCTTTTGTTTGCCAGAGTTCCCCAGTGTGATGGAAAGCTCTGTGTTTCTACCTTGATGATTTTTCTCTCCAGTTCTTTTCCTTAGAAGAGATCATTCAGGACAAATTCTTTAAATAACACTTCATAATATAATGTATATATGTATTAACCAGGAGCATTGACGACAGATTTTGATAGAAATTGTAGCCTTACTCAGACCAGAGAAGGCAGCGCTCACCAACACATCATTAAATCATTACATCATACATGTTTGCAGATGAGGCTTCTGTCATATCAAACTATTACAGAGAGTCTCAGATAAAAACACAGAGAAGTCACTGATAAGAAAGGCCCACTCTGTCTCTGCCCCCATTTCATTCCTGAATCTCTGTTATGTTCATAATGAACATGATTAGTGTTTAACAGAGGAACATTAGTTCTGACACGTAACAGACGGGTATTAGAGTTTAACAGATAATAATAATCCTAACACCAGTATGATTGATGGTGGAGATGGTTGAACTTCCTCCTTCTCTCTTTCCACTCCTGCTCTGCATCCACAGTGTCTGTTGTGGATTTAGCTGAAAACGTCCCATCAGCCTGAAAAAGACGCCTGAAGATTTAATGTAGTTTTTTTTATAGATTTTCTTCTGAACTGCCGCATCAAACATCACATAGAACTACATTTTCTAGAGCTTTCCTCTTTGCTGTTCATTAGTGGGAAAAAAGCAACATCCTTGCTGACATATAGCACCTGCGCCCTCTAGTGGAGAAATTCTTCTACAGTCAAACTAGTATAATGACAAAATTTAGCATGTAAAACAAATCTACTTTGGACTCAAATAATCATTTAACTATAATTGTATTAGCCGATATTTATTCAACTGTCTAATTTATTCAATTCTGTTTGTCAGAGAGCAGCTTAACTGATGAACTTATTTTTCTGTGAACCATATTGTAAGAACATTCCACAGTGTCTCATCTCTACAGAAAGATTGAATATAAACAGTCAGATTTACTGAGAATAGAATCAGCTTCCTGCTCTACAGGACAGACCAGAGAGCAGCTAACTGGGAACACTGGGACTGAACCATTTGTTTAACGAGGGTCTCTGTTTCCCTTTCAGATGGATTTTATACTGGGAGAGACAGAGACACTTTAATGGAGGACAGAGCAGTGTTTCCAGCAGCCAGCTGTGTTCCTCTAAACTCTGACATGTCCAAAGATCTTCCTGAAGGTTTCAGTAATGATCCTGGAGCACCTGAACAAAGGTAAGGTCTGTCAATCATTAATAATCCTGTTTAAACTCTATCAGCCTCTGATACATAGAAACTAAGTCAGACTGAACTTTAAGCTGAGAAGTTCAGCTGCAGGAAAGAAGCTTCAGGACGTCCAACCAGCTCCAGGAACCTTCTCTAACTCAGGGCCCCACTTTGGTTTTTATTGACTTTAGGAACTAAAACCAATAAATTGATTCAGAAGGAGAAACACAGCAGAACGTGGTCATTTCTGATGCTGCCATCTCTACCAGCTGATGTTCACTGATTGGTTGATATTCCTACTATATGCTGATAGAGGACAGGATCAGCTAAACAGTGAGAGAAGCTCAGCCTGCAGCGACCGTCACCATGAGCTGACATTACAGAAGAAACCAACAACAGAACAATCTGTTATGATCCTACTTTCTACACCTTAGATTTCTCTTAAGTTTTTACTTTTTGGCAGTTCTAAGATATGCATTTTGTCTCTGTTGTTCTCTAGATTCTACATCATTGTTCGTGTTTCTTAGTTTTGCTGCCCCCTAGTGTCCTCTCCTCTTTTTTCCTTCTTTTGTGGAGTTTAATGGTGGTTGGCTAACAATTTTAAAGTGCATTAACGCCACCTGCTGGTAAGGATTGTGTAACGAAATGACAATATACTAACAAATAAATGTATCTACTTTATTTTATACCAATAATATAATCACCCATATCCTCTATCTTTATCTGATATAATTACTATTTATTATTAACAATATCTTAATATTTTATGTTCCAGATGCTCCTGTCTTATGCTTGGCTTGGTGCAGCTGATGACAGGCTATGAATCAAATGAATTTCTCTACTGTTGGAATGAAGTTATTTTCTCTTTCTTCTGCATTTGTTCCTGATTCTGAGCCTGATTCATTTCTCCTTCCTTTGTCCTTAAACTCTCCTCTTTGCTTTTGCAAAGCTTATATTTTGTGTTATTTTAACATGTTTTATTTCCACTGCTTCCTTTCTCTCCTCATCCTCCATAGTTAACTCAGTGCTGGCCTCCACAGCTGCAGCACCTTTCTCCATCTTCTTCCCTGCTCTCCTCCATTCTGTGTTCTTCTCTGCATTTTGAACATCTTTGCTTTCCCCCACAAACTGCTGCCATGTGTCTGCAGCTCTGACACCTGTAGCACCTGAGAGGAGGGGAAGGAACAGCCTGACTGGGAAACTCATAAAACCTATTTTGACTCTGGTAAATGACTCTGGTTCTTTGGTTTTCTAGTTGATCAGTTCTAGACTAGGGATTTTGTCCCTTTATTTCTTCATAAAATTTTGCAATAACTAATCTCTGCCTCTTCAGTTCTGCATTTAGGTCCTGAACAACATCCACCAACCCTGACACAATCCTAGAAACTCAGACAGACTTTCTGTTGCTCTGATTCGTCTGTTCAGACTCTGTTATGTTCCTCAGAGTCTATACTGTATAGAATCAGCATCCTGCTCTACAGGTCAGACCAGAGAGCAGCTAACTGGGAACACTGGGACTGAATCATGTTAACTGAGAGTCTCTGTTTTCCTCTCAGATTGACTTCATGTCTGCAGAGACCATCAGTTATAGCTATGAACACAGAGGAGAACAGAGCAGAGTCTCCGTCACCCAGCTGCTCTCCTGAAGGCCTCAGTAACGATCCTGGACCCTCAGAGCAAAGGTGAGGCACAGGGGCGTTTCCTGGACCTGGGAACATTGGGGGCGGAGCTTACCCCCTTCTTGGGGGGAATCTGTGGGAATTTAACAGAGAAAAGGGGCCTTTTATAGCATCTTGCACCTTGTCTGAAGCGAAATAGTGCAATATGTACATTCTGCTGTTTAACCTCTTACACATGCTTAGGGGGTATAAATAAATTTCTGCCTGACAAAAACACACAAAAGTAAATAACTTATAGCCTCAAAGCTATTAGATTTAAGAAGAAACTTTTCAGTACGTCTGTAAAGTAAGATGTCATAGAATGGTTTCCTGGTGTCAGCACCATTGTAGCTTTGACCCTGCCTGAAATATTAGGGACAAAAATACAAAATATTTTGCATTTTTTTAACCTCGCCAAAATTTTCTTTGAAATAAACATTGCAAAACACTACCAAAATATTATTTATAGCACAAAAAAGTAGTACAGACTTTTAAATCTAAATGTTGTGTAAAAATATACCAAATTTGGACTCAATCAGATGAATCATATTTATTTTAGAATGGTATTAGTGAGAAATTTCTTAGGCGGAGAGGCCATTTTGGCACATTTATCCATAAATGTCACCAAACTGTGCCAAATATGTTTTTTACATCAATACTGGGGGTTTGGTAAAATTACGAGGTCATGTAGCAGCTGGACCTGCAGGTGGGTCCGTAGGGTTCAAGGGGATATAAACATCTACAGACATCATAACATCATTTGAATTTAACCCATAGATATTAAATCAACAGATTGCAAAAAACACTTTAGAAATAAATAATTGTCCCTGTTAAGGAGGGATGTAAATATTTTTTAGTTCTTGTTAGTACTATGTATAAAAAACAAGTTATTGGCTCATATTGTTTTCTTTAACCCTGCATGCATCTTTAATATGGACAATTATAACCTATATATAAAATGAAAAGAATAACTAATGAGATAACTATTCAGGGCTGACTACTGAGGCTGATGCAGCATGTACAGAGGGTTTTACTTTAAAGGTAAACATTTTTGTTAGATATTGGTATTCTAGATTAACAAAAAATAAAGTCTGATGGTTAAATAGTTTTCATCATTACACCGACTTCAATTTATTTAACCATTTCAAAAACTGCTTTATAATCCCTAACAATCCTATTCATATGTAATCAAGGCCACACATTAGATCTAAGATAAAATAAGATATACTTTATTAATCTCACAGTGGAGAAATTCACCTGTCACATGGGCTAGTTAGTCAAAAGAAGGTTCCAAAAGGAGGAAAAGGTCCATGGAGTATATACAATGCGTTAGCATATATACTGGGTTGCGGATTAAAAAAAATGCAGAAATTTAAGGTGACTAAAGAACATTAAGGTGATTTACACATTTGGATTTGGCGTTGTACATTAAAGTGGTACCAGGTAAAGAACGACAGGGAAGGGGTGAGATAACTTTAACCGCTGAAGTCTCTTAACAGGATTATTGTGCAGGATATTAAATAGTAATCCCACATTAGATTTTGCACAACTTATTCCCATTATATGGTCGTATTGTAGAGTCTGATGGCAGCAGAAATGAATGACCTGCAGTAGCGCTAAAAGTCTTTGACTAAAGGAGCTGCTCAGCTCCTCTCCAGTCTGCTGCAGAGGGTGAAAGGTGGCGTCCATGATGGATGGAAGCTTGGACAGCACCCTCCTCTCAGCCACTTCCTCCACTGTGTCCAGAGTGCAGCCCAGGACAGAAACCGCCTTTCTCACCAGTACCAGGACAGAAAACAGCGTAGAGGATTGCTAATGCCACTAAAGAGTCATAGAAGGTTTAATGCAGGGGCCTGCTCACTCCTAAGATCTGGTTCTGTCTCATGGTCTCTGCCTGTGTCTAATATGGAAATATGTGACTCTGTCTGCTCAGATGTCAGACTTTTATTCTACCCTCTGCTGTGGTATTCTCTGAGGCTTTTAATCAGCTCCCTGCCCCCCCTGAGGTGTCTACCTCTGGAGTAGAGGAGCTCATCTGTTGGTTTGACTCATCATGTCAAACAGTCCTAGACTCTGTAGCTCCCTTAGAATCAAAGCAGCCCAAATCTAAACCTGAGCCTGAGAGGACCAGGGCTGCCAAAAGGGAATATCACAGAGTGGAACAAAGATCAACTTCATTTGTCCCATCAGATCATGAAGGATTGCTGGCATCATTATCAAAACACAGTTAAAGAAGAAAAAAGAATGTTTCTGGAAAATGTTGCCATCAAAAAGACATAATCCTTGAGTTCTTTTTAACACAGTTGACTTTGTTCTTAACCCTCCTTTGATTTTTTGGAATCTTCAGTTGAGACTTTTAAGAACTTTCTAAATGATTTTGTTGAAAATGTTTCCACCTCTAGATTTCTAATCTCACTCCCTAACTCTGAACGTTCAGTTGCGCCTCCTTGCTCTGTGGTTTTTACGATGTTTGAGCCTGTGACTCTCTTTTCTAACTGATATCATAGCAAATTGGAAACCATCAGTTTCTCCACAGGATCTTGTTCCTCCTTCATTTTAAGCAGGTTTTTTTCTTGTATTTCTCACATTGTCCTCATAGTACCATAATCAATGTTAGTCTCTGTTCTGGTGTGGTCTCTACTAAACTTAAACATGTAGTAGTTACACCTCTTCTCAAGAAAGCATGACTTGATCAATCTACATTGATCATACAATCTCCAATTATAGGCCTATTTCTAAGCTATCATTTATATCAGAATTCTTGGAAAAGATTGTTTTCTCTCAGCTTAAACCTTATCTGGAGGGAAATTACCTCCTTGAAATATTCAGTCTGGGTTTGGTCCTAATTCCTATTGTGACTCCACTACTATAAACCAAGGACCCCTGACACGATACATTAAATCGACCGTCACAGGGATTTTAAATTGGGAAAGCAAATTGGAGCAGTTGTCAGATTTTGTTTTCTAAGTTAAGAAAACTAAAACCTTTTCTTCGACTGAAACCATTTGAACCAGTTCTCCATGCCTATATTTCATCCTGATTGGATTACTGTAATGGTCTCTATGTTGGTTAGTGTCAGTCTTTGCTGGCTCGCCTACAGCTGGTGCAAAACGCAGCTGCTCATCTTTTAACATCAATCCTGTCCTGGCCTCACTCCACTGGCTGCCCGTTCATTTTAGAGTTGGTTTTAAAATTCTTATCTTTAAGTGCCTTAATAACCTTGCCCCATCTTACCTCTCTGAGATTCTTCACTCCTACTTGCCTCCTGGGTCTCAGGTCAGCAGCTCCTGCAGGTACCGAGGTTTCAGAGGAAGCTAAGAGGGACCTTAGTTTTCTCTATCAATGCTCCTCATGTATGGAATAACCTCCTGCTGCACATTAGGGAGGCTCCTTCACTGCCAAATTATTATTGGCTTTTAACACTGGCAGGACTTATTTTTATTTCTTTCATAGGAATAGATGAATAGAAGTTTTAAATCAACTCTCTTGAGGTAGAGTGAAATAAAATTTTCATTACCAGAACATATTTTCACCACTGACCAAATGAATTTGAAAGTGTGGGAAGCGCTAAATGTGGGCTTTGGGCTCTCTGCAGCGTCTCCTGATTTCCACGTAGTCACTCCTCCACTGGAGGCCTGTATCTGTGTGTCGGTGAGGTGGAGGGGGGTGGGGAGTTTCTGAGTTTGGTCGTTCTGGTCCCCTTTGTAGGAGGAATGTGTGTGCAGACGGCCTGTGAGTGTTAGTGGCTGCTGGAAGTCAGAATGACTGGAGGCGTTGGGTCAGGTCTGGTGCCCCTTTTGCTGTGGCGTAAGTGTGGGTCTCCCTCTGGTTGTTTTCTTGACTGGGTTGGGGGTCATTGCGGCTGCTAAAAGAACTCTTAAAGGTACTGAGATTCTTTACATTAGTAAAACTACTGATTGATCTAATCTTTACTTAAGTAAAACTAAACAGTACAGGTTCAACACTGTATTTCAAGTACAAGTGTAAAATCTTTACTTTGTCCTTAAATGAAATAAAATAACTTATAAAACTATTTTTTTCAGTTCTAGGAACAGATAAGAGCTCATTTTCCTCCTTATCTCACTGTGTTGGTAGAGAAGCAATGAAATAAACTGACTCTGTCGAGTTTTGTTCTAATTATGATTCCAGACAGGATGAACTTAAAACATAATTAATACGTATATTAAACACCTGCTAAAGGGGGAATAGATGGAGAATGTCCTGCTTCCCAGAATCTGATCCATCATCTGCAGTGTTTTCCAGCCTCCTGTCTTCATCCATGTCTCTATCAGGGCTTTTCCTCTTCTTCCTCTTTACACTTATGACTGCCATTATCCTGTCCCTCTGCATCAGCTCCATGACCAGGACTGACTTTCTGATTCACTGATGTTCAGACACTGTTTGCTATCAGCTGAGGAACAAACAAAACATGTTTCCCAGAGTTTTACACAGAATAGGATCAGCTTCCAGCTTTACAGGACAGATCAGAGAGCAGCTAACTGGGAAAACTGGAGCTGAATCATGTTAACTAAGCGTCTTTGTTTCCTTCTTAGATGGGCTTCAGGCTGGAACACACAGAGGAACATCTGGAGGAACACAGAGGAGAACAGAGCAGAGTCTCCATCACCCAGCTGTGTTTCTATGAAGAGTGACTGGTCCAAAGATCTTCCTCCCAGAGTCTTCAGTAATGATCCTGGAGCAGCAGATCCAAGGTGAGTCATCTGTTACTAGCTGCTATAATCATGTTTAAACATCATCAATCTCTGATAGATGGAAACTAAGTCAGACTGAACTTTAAGCTGAGAAGTTCAGCTGCAGAAAAGAAGCTTCAGGACGTCCAACCAGCTCCAGGAACGTTCTCTGATGAGAGGGAAGCTGCAGCATCATGCTGCCACCAGTGCAGAGCTTGATCAGCAATCAGAGCTGTTAAAACTACTGATTGAACTCCTTTGCTTAAGTACAACTCAAACATACAGGTTCTAGATTGTAGTTAAGTACAAGAGTAAAATCATTTTTTCCTTAAATGAAATAAAAGAACTTAGACAACTCTTAGATCTAGACACAGATAATGAGATGGTTTTTCTCCTTTTCTCACTGTGTTGGTAGAGAAGCAATAAAATAAACTGACTCAGTCTAGTTTTGTTCTGAATTATAATTCCAGACAGGATGATACAAACTGAACTGAACCTCAGTCCTTAATGAACAGCTGAATACTTTTAGAGCTCTGATATTAACAGTATTAGTAGTATCTGAACACCTGTCTATCAGCTAGAATTCTGACCATCAAAGACCTGTTAGTCTGCCTTCAAAATGTCCAAGTCCACTCCATTTATAATTTATAATGTCTCTATTAAGGTTTTTCTATAACTGGGATCCAGTTGCAAGGGAGAACATACAGTCATGCCAGTGTTCCAGTCTGTTCTGGTCACACAGGATTTCACTAACGACTTAAAGCCTGCAAAAAGCTGTGAAGGTTTTTCACGTACAGTTAATCAAAAACAAGTAACAGAGAGCAGAAGAAAGCAATGACAGTTTCTGATTTGCTGGGGTACTTAGGCCACCTAGAGCCTTTGTCATAGAAGCATCAGGGACTATCATCTGAGGAATAAAAGTACAATAAACATCAAACAAACCCCTAACGACATTTATAAAGCCATTGTATAATTTCAAGTCACAAGTGAAGAAGCAGAAAGTTGTGTAGGAATTCTTTTATAAGGCATCTCTAGTTTGTAGCATTTAGATTAAATTGGACATAACTAATGTGATCAAAATTGAACTAGTGTGTTGTTGCCTTTTAGCTTGGCCAATATTTTTCCCTTAACTTAGTCTGCAGTGGCTTCTGCTGGATTGAGTCATTACCTCAGAGTCTCCTGGGATTTGGTTGCCCAATGTTTCTCCCCTCTGAGATGGTCCAACCTCCTGTTACAGATGGTATTACTCGTGCCTCCTGGACAGAAACCTCAAAAAGGTTGCAAGCAAGATAAATCCTACTATATAGGTCTGAGAAAGGAAGGCCTGGATAAAGATGGTGTTATTCATATATTTTAAGATGGTCTAATTATCCTAAGGTGCCCTCTAGAAACACTAAAAAGTTATGAAAACTGAGTTTTTGTTAATGTGGAAGGAGAGTCAGGCCCCAATTGTTGATGTCATGGCCAAACTTCTGGTTTAAACCACTCGCAAAAACAAAACAGGCCCAGGCCATGCTTTTTTTGAGGACTATGACATTTTTTATATATATATATTGAGTTATATATTGAGTTATATATTTATAAACCAACAGTAAGCATAAAAAGTCTCCTGGAGCCATAGTCCAAACACCACAGGATGTCTTCAATTTTGAATTAAAAAATGTCATTTTCTGTTGTTGATTAATGTTGTATCTCAGCATGGTTCTCGGTTCACGGTTGAGATACAGACTTCAAATTTACTTTGCATGAACTTTAGGCATTGAGCATTAAAATTTATCAAAATAATCCTTCTACATCAAAGCATGTGGGCGTAGCTAAGCATCAAGATTGGCCACGCCCTCTCACCATCCAACATAATAGTTTTATGACTTCAACATGCAAGGTCAGAGTGGTGCATTTTTTCTGTTACATCACAGACTATCATCCACATGCAGATGGCTATTTGATAATATCAGTTTAGCCCCACCCGCTGAGAATAGGAAGTGTCATGTTTCACTGTTGGAAGGCCTTGTGTTTCTTGGAAAAGGAAATGGCTAGAACTGCTGTCAGGAAGGTTGGATTTGGGCCAAACTGACATAAGCATGGTGACGGTGGTGCGTGGGTCCAGCTGTCTCAGTACGCAAAGCGACGTTGAGCTGCGAAGGCTGTCCAAGGCTCCTTGTGGCTTTAATTTCATATCATCATTTACCTGTTTTACCATGAACAAAAAAAAAAAAATTTGTCATGATGTCAGTAAAAAGAAATAAATAATGTTAGAGTACCTTCATGAATATCTGCTTCAGTAGGACAGACATCCCCCCGGCCTCCCCACACACACACACACACACACAGAAAGCCTCGCTGTTGGTAGTGAACTATTTCAGTGATAAGAACTGTCTCCACAGACGGAGGAAGAGGATAAGCGTTAGTGAAGAGGAGCAGCCATCCTTCTGTGCTCTGTGTCAAAACCTGCTGATGGATCCAGTCTCTACCAGCTGTGGACACTGGTTCTGCAGACAGTGCATTGGGTCTCACTGGGCCCAGTCTACTTCATCAGAACCCTCCTCCTGCCCCCAGTGTGGGAAAAGACCTAGAACTGGAGCTGGATCTCTGACAGCCAATCACAGCATCTTTGCAATAGGTAAGACTGACCATCTCCAATCAGAGCTTCCTTCTATCGTCTCTGTTGAACCAATTCTGTCTTTAGTTGGATTTGGAGATTCAAGCTTTTCAAAGTCTTTCTGAGATCAAATATTCTAAATAAATATCTGCATTTTAATCTGGAAAATCACAAATCATCAGTCATCTTTTCTTCTGTGTTTCAGCAGATGTTGGTCTGCAGGAGGTTCTAGAAGAACATAAGATCAGTCTGAGGAGGAGATGTGAATGTGTGACTGAAGGAAGTGATCAAACAGGAAGTAGAACCCTCCTCAACAGGATCTACACTGATCTCTACATCACAGAGGGACAGAGTGAAGAGTTTAATACCCAACATGAGGTGAAGCAGCTGGAGAGAGCTTCAATGATCCAGAACCTCCATGATTCTCCAATCAGGTGCCAGGACATCTTCAAAGCCTTCCCTGACCAACATGGAGCCATCAGAGTGGTTCTGACCAACGGCGTCGCTGGTGTTGGAAAAACCTTCTCAGTGCAGAAGTTCACTCTGGACTGGGCAGAGGGCTTGGAGAACCAAGATGTCAGTGTGGTGGTTCTGCTTTCCTTCAGGGAGCTGAACCTGATCAGAGATCAGCAGCACAGTCTTCTCACGCTGCTCCATGTTTTCCATCCAACCCTCCAGAAGCTCCCAGCAGAGAAGCTGGCTGTCTGGAAGCTTCTCTTCATCTTTGACGGCCTGGATGAAAGCAGACTTTCTCTGGACTTCAACAACAGTCTGCTTGTTTCTGACGTCACACAGAAGTCATCAGTCAACGTTCTGCTGATGAACCTCATCAAGGGGAACCTGCTTCCCTCGGCTCTGGTCTGGATAACATCCAGACCTGCAGCAGCCAATCAGATCCCTCCTTCCTGTGTTTCCAGGGTAACAGAAGTACGAGGCTTCACTGACGCCCAGAAGGAGGAGTACTTCAGGAGGAGGTTCAGTGATGTAGAGATGTCCAGCAGGATCATCTCTCACATCAAGACCTCCAGGAGCCTCCACATCATGTGTGGGATCCCAGTGTTCTGCTGGATCACTGCTACGGTTCTGGAGAACCTATTGACCACAGAGCAGAGAGGAGAGCTGCCCAAGACCATGACTGACATGTACTCACACTTCCTGCTGGTCCAGACCAAGAGGAAGAAGAACAAGTACCATGAAGGACATGAGAGGAGTCCACAGGAGCTGATGGAGGCTGACAGGGAAGTTCTCCTGAAGCTGGGGAGGCTGGCATTAGAACATCTGGAGAAAGGAAACATCATGTTCTACCAAGAAGACCTGGAGCAGTGTGGTCTGGATGTCACAGAGGCCTCGGTGTACTCAGGAGTTTGTACAGAGATCTTCAAAAGAGAGAACTTGATCTTCCAGAAACCAGTCTACTGCTTTGTTCATCTGAGCATCCAGGAGTTTCTGGCTGCAATCTACATGCTCCACTGTTTCACTAGCAGGAACACAAAGGTGGTGAAGAAGTTCCTGAGAAAAACATATAGTGAAACATCAATGATGGACTTCATGAAAAAAGCCTTAGAGAAATCCCTCAGAAGTAAAAATGGCCACCTGGACCTGTTTGTTCGCTTCCTTCATGGCCTCTGTGTGGAGTCCAACCAGAAACTCCTGGGAGGCCTGCTGGGTCAGATAGAGAACAGTCCACAAACCATCCAGGAGATAATCAACAATCTTAAGAAGAAAAGAACCCATCCAACTCCTGATGGACACATCAACATCTTCCAGTGTCTGATGGAGATGAAGGACCTCTCACTTTATCAGGAGATCCAACAATTCCTGAAATCAGAGAAAAGATCAGAGAAGCTCTCTTCGTCCCAGTGTTCAGCTCTGGCCTACATGCTGCAGATATCAGAGGAGGTTCTGGATGAGCTTGAACCTGAAGAAGTACAAGACAACAGCAGCAGGACGACGTAGACTGATTCCAGCTGTGAGGAACTGCAGAAAGGCTCGGTGAGTCCAGATGTCTTCATTCAGATTCTGATTTAGCTCTGTTGTCCTCCTGGTTCTTCTTCGTGGTTCAGTTGCCTCAGGATGTTTTTGAGCCTTTAATTAGAACCATGTTCTTCCCTGCATCATCTGCGGAATTTCTAGGCTTACTGTGTTCAAATCTATTTACATTATTAATCCTCCCATTTTAACTCTTCATACCCTTTGTCAATTCATCCCTCCTTCTTCCACCTCTACAGGTGAAGCATGTTAGAAACCATCAGTAACCTTGAGGTAACAAGGCTTCACTCTTTAGAGTATTCCCGCTGTAACTAGAGCTGCGCATTTCTTGTCTTTTGGGTGTGTCCTTCCAATCCAATATAGCTCTGAGAATTGATGTCCTACAGCTAGCTAGCCCAACAGTTTTGTTTACACAAGCAGAGCAGTATGACTTGCCATAAGATTCTGCTCGATACTTTTAAAACTTTGAACATTATTTAGGAAGTAAATATAGGTTGAATAGAAATCATATACAACGAACATGGAAAGGGACATTAGGGTCAAAGACACATCCACGCATAACACTCAAAACTAATAATCCCAGGAGAAAGGACCCGGCGGCGCCGGTGGCCGGTCCCGGGATTACCGGATGACCCAATAGGTGAATGGAGCTTTTTTTAAAAACATATGAAAATGAAAAAAGACAGATTTTTTTTGTTGGTTTGTTTTAATATGGTGTGCATGAGGTCCAATGCTGTAAAACTGTGTACGATAAATACAGGTAAACAATAAATGTAAACATTTCTGTCAAGGAAGATTTGCATCATAGACTGCAACACTTGTTTCGGCGTGGCACGGTGCCAGGTAGGTGGCTGTTGTAAGCAAAGCAGGGGATGTGTCTTGGGCCATGAATCTCAAAGCAAAAAAAAGGAAGATAGCTGATGAGAACAGTGGATTCAAAGGAGAATAGAGCGAATATTTTCCTGTCATTAACAATGCGGAAGAATTAATTTGGAAAAGCATTTCCAGGGAAGGCATGCTAAATATGCAGCCAACCACCAAGTTGGGAGTGAGAGGAAAAATGCAATTGCAGAACTTCTGGATGCCTTCTGGACAAAAGTGGCAGCCCTCTGCTCCCCAAGGGGATGTGTTAAATGCAGATAGTTCATTTTGTTGGAAAGGGTGACAATAATAAATTACAGGAGACCAAAGATAGATTTAAGTAGTGGATTGCATGTCCAAACTTCTGCTGCTAGTTTAGTTACAATCCTGGAAAACGGTTCACAGATGGAACAGGTAGCGCTCTTATGCTGGGATGTAAACTTTCTTCCATTTTCTTTCCAATCTGGTTTCTTATTGTGTTTCTATAATTTCAAGGGTTCCAGTCGAACCTGATATATGAATGCTTTTTATATATTTAAGCCCACACAATGCTTTTTTATAGTGGGCTAATACACTTAGACCTGTGTTGCCATACAAGGCTTATAGAAGAGTTTTACTTTTTTTGCCCAGACAGACTTTTTTTTGGTCCAATATTCTCTTGCTATGCTCTTTGAGCAAGGATTGCTCTGTTTAGGGGAATATATATATATGTATATAGTATATATATATATATATATATATATATATATATATATATATGTATGTAATGTATGTATGTGGTATGTGTGTATGTGTGTATGTGTGTATGTGGCGTATGTATGTATATGTGTATGTATGTATATATGTGTATATGTGTATGTATATATATATGTATGTATGTATATATATATGTGTATGTGTGTATATATATATATATATATGAGTGTGTGTTAAGTATATATATGTAGCAGTGTGTAGTGTGTGTTAGAGTTTGTGTTTGCATGTTTATGTGTGTATATATATATATATGTGTGTGTATATTAGTGGATGTAATTACTTATGAAAACCTCAATCCGTGTTCAATGGTTCGTTCGTTCTGCGTGTTTTGCTCCGGTTCATGCGCTGTTCTTTCATAGGTGAAGCGCGACACCTAGAGCAGAAGGTGGCGTACCGCACCTCAAAGCCAAACCTCCACCGCAGCGGGCCGGCAGTACCCAAGCCAAAAGCTGGAATTTTTGTACCCAAGCAAAGTGTTGAAATGGTATGGCAGCAAAATTTTTGTATGTGGGACCACTTTTACTTAGAGTGACCCACGATACCTATGAGCAGAAAGTTGTGGATATAACACTGCAACGAAGCGTTATTTGCAAATTACATTCTTGTTTCTGAGCTAACAGCAACATGTCATGCTAACCCCTCGAAATTCCCTCATATTTTCCTCGGCCGTCTTTACCTCCCGCTTCTGCTGCGCCCAGACCGTTGCTCGTATAAAGTTTACAGCCTCCACTGTGGCTCACCGCTTCCCTGAAATCTCGGAGATGGCGAGGTAGAGAGTATGCGCCGTAGATGATTAAATTCAAAGCAGCAAAACATGCAGAAAATGATCCGCCAGGGTTTTTATGGATCTTTTAAAATAAATACAGTCCGTTATTTTTGTGGGATTTTTTCATTAATTTAATTTTATGGATTTCGTGTAATCACATACCTAATCAACCAACTCAAAACCGACTAAGGAAACCGGAATCTAACCGGGGAACTGCGGATTTTTGTGAATCGCTCCACCCCCTCAATAATGTATGTGTATGTATATATATATGTATATATATGTATATGGTGTATGAGAAAGAAAGAGAGGTATATAGTATATATATATATATATATATACGTATGTATGTGTATATATGTATTGGTGTGTATTGTACACATACACAGACATAAGCAATCTCAATGACGCTTCTTCCCACCCTAGTGCCCCCACTCTCAACACAACATTACTGTGAAGAAAAAAAAAATTTAAATTACATGAAACAAGGACGCATTATCTCAATATCCCAACAATCCCAGGACCAAGGAGGTCAAAGTCCTGGGATTACCGGATGACCAATAGGGGGTGAACCAAAACTCTGATGGGGAGGGGAGCTGTGACACCGCCATACTAATCCATCTAGTTGCTGCTTCAGACCCGGCCCCAGACCCCACACCCGTAGCAGCTGGCCCCCAGCAAAAGCACCCCAGGAACGGGGCCAACATGTCATGTTTTTGTAAGGCAAAACAGAGACACACAAAGACACACAATCATGCTCACACACTCACACCTAAGGACAATTTAGAGAAGTCAATTAACTTAACAGTCATGTTTTTGGACTGTGGGAGGAAGCCGGAGTACCCAGAGTGCCCTTATACAGTCAGTCCATAATGCCTGTTCAGCGCACTAAATGTGTCCAGCTTGCAGAATATGTCCGATGTAGGCAGCAGGGTCACAGCAGCTTGTTAGACCACAAGAGTCCCTCTAAAAAAAGTAATCTAATGTGTGAAAAAAAATCTTTGTAATTATCAAAGTGCATTACATATTTAATCTTGCGCACCCACTAGTGACAGCGCAGCACACTTTGGGAATCCCTGATCTAGAACATGAAGGACAGTGGGTCCTGAGGACCAGGGGTCTCACTTCTAAAGCTTGTGTTTTAACAATCATGTTCCTTCATGCAGCTCATTGGATTTCATCCCATCATCTATTACAGCCATACATTTCCACTGTTTACTCATCATGTTTTAGTCTGTGCTTATCATCCAGATTGTCTGATTTCATTAGAAATGACTTTATTTCTCCTCTAATCACAGACTTGGGTGGCTGTTCTCTCAATGAGGCTGACTGTGAAATTGTGGGCCTCAGCTCTGAAGTCCAACCTTCATCTGACTGAAGTGATAATAGATGAGATCAGTGGAGGGAAAACCTTTGGAGACTCTTGAATGAAGCATCTGTGTGAGATTCTGGAGAGTTCAATCTGCAAAGTGAAGAAACTGGACGTGAGTTTTCTGTTGATTCAAACACCATCATTCACTGATACTTTAAATCAGATTTTAAGTCATTTGATTAAAATTTATTTTCTACAGTTGCTGTCTGAATGTCAGAATATAATTTTACCTTGTAAATATATCATTTTCATATTTTAGATTTTCTAAATATTGAACTTTATTTCCTGTTATTTCAACATCTAAATGTTTTGGACTAATGAAAAAATGAGTACAAATAGTGAAATGATGTTAAGTAATGTAGATGTTTTCAGTTTGATTTAGGAATGTTTCAAATGGCATTTGAAGGGGAAAAAACTTCTGCAGAATGGACCTAATAAGAGGATAAAGTGTGATGCATTCAAAGTTAGTCTTGATCGAGCATTTAAGTCAACAATCAATTTTTCTTTGATGGATCTATGACAGCTGTTACAAGGAAATATGCTGAAGATGAGAAACAAAAGTGGAAAAGAATGAGAACAGAAGTTCTGAAGGGGAGTATTGGCCTAGAGGTTAGAGCAGTGCGCTTGTGCTCTGAGAATGTTGCCAGGTCAATGAGCTCCATTTGAAGCACAGGTGGGGCATCTTGCACATCAAAGGAGAAAGCCAGCGGATCATTAGACCCCGCGTAGATGAATTATATCCTGATTCCTGACAACTAATTTATTCATTTATTTTTAATTAGACTGTGCGGCTTTTAATCAGGTGCGCTCTGTAGTCCGGAATTTACGGTAGTCATTTTGTTCTGCCCAGCAGCAATTAAAAACCTTTTTTTGGAACTGTTGTGAACGCAGCGAGCTGGGACGAATGTCCGCGTGTGTCCAATAGAAAGGAGGCAGCAAGCCAGGAACGGACAAAAACGCTCCATGGCAACGCTGCTGTAACTTTCACTCACTGAGAAATGTTTCTGTTGCACAGGGAAAAATATGATTTATGGTTTTCTTTCATTTAAATGTTAGTTTTATGCTTTGCAAGGACTGTTTTATCATGCCACTTTTGTGGTGGCTTTTTGTATAAATAAAACACTTGAACTTAAGTGCTTCACGGTTTGGGTCTTTGAGTTGCTTGCTCCCCCTTGTGTCAACGACTGAGTGTGGGGCCATACTGGCCACATTTCTCTGCTTGCATCAAGCCGATGTCCCGCCCTCAAGAGCCATACACCACCGTGATTGGCCGGTTTGTTCAGCTCCGCACAAAACTCTGTACACTGCCGTTCATATCAAACTCACGGGCCACATTAAACTTTAATAACAAGGCGGGGGCCACAAACTCGCGGGCCGCGAGTTTGAGACCCATGCTGTAAGCAATAACTCGCTTTATAACTTTATTGCGCTCCATCTCTGAAGCTTTTTTTTTCCATTTCTGCTGCTCTTCTTCCAAACTCAGCGTTCTCCTCTTTGAGTTGTTTCACCTCGACACCCAGTTTTTGACACTGTTCTTTACATTGTTTGATTTCAGCAGAGTTAAACTCCTCCGCTTTGGCGATGTCGGTTATATTCAGTGTGTTCTGCTTCAGCTCTGCTCTGAAATCCTGCATCATGTTCTGAAGCGAGCCGATGGCAGCCAGCGGTAGAGTTTTCTTCAACACGGGCATCAGCAGCCACAACGTGGTCTGCTTTGGGCTTCTTCTGTGGTGCTGGTGGTTTTGCAGGAGATGTTAAGGTGTTTTTGGTTCCTCTACTGTTAGTTTTCATTCTTTCTGGAGCACAATAGTCGCGTGTTTGGAGAGCCTTCAACTTAGTGTTAGCTTTGGTGCTAACGTTAGCCATGTTCTCCAATAAAGTTTTTTGGTAGGTTTTCAGGGTTACTTACATGTTTCTGGGATATATTAAAAAGATCTCTCCAGTTTTAAATCCAATAAATCAGGGTTTCGTTGACATATAAATGTATTCCATTGATTTGCAAAGCTTTGCTACTCTGAGCTATTTACAGCATGTCTGCTCGCTCCGCCATCTTGGCCACCCCCCTCTAAAGACTATTAATAACAGGAGGTGAAATGGAGCTCTAGACCAGCTTGGCATGTGGTGACGTCATCAGTATGCTTCTGGTCAATTTGACCCAGATTTTATTTTATTTTTTCAAAAAATAACTTTATTTAACCTATGTACATTTCACCAGGTACCAGTACAGAACTGCATCAATTGCCTTCACAGAACGTGCATAAAGCATAACGTAATATAGAAGATAACAGATAATTTATCTCAAAATCACATTGTAAAAGAAATTGGATTCCAGCTATTTTCTTGAACACTAAACTCAATCGCATAGTCATGCTCCATCTCTTTAGTCTGTTGAGGCATCTTTGTCTTTGTTTTGGGGGGTCCCGCTTGTAGTTTAGCAGGTTTTAGTAATTTGTTACCATCCATTAAAACTTTGGGAGGATATGAAGCATATTGAAAGAATAAATGTGTGGTTTTTAGCGGAGCTCAGTCTTTTTGCGGCTAATCACGTCACCATCTTGGAATCGCCATTTGACCCAGATTTATGCTGCTTGCTTCTGTTCTCCCCAAATCCAGACTTTCCTGGTGTTCTTCTCAAGAACATACTTGGTGAGAACACTCACGTTCTAGTGAATTGACAAATGACAAAGACCTTATACATGTCAGTTAGAAGCATCTCTAATCTAAAGAGTCAGTAATTAACTTGCTCTGCTTTAATTCAGTTGGATTAATTTCTGCTTTTTTCAAACAGAAAGCCATAGATTATTCATCCATCCAGGGGTAGACTGGGACAAAAATCGGCCCTGGCATTTTGGACTAGACTGGCCTACCACATTTTTTTTGCCCACCATTTGAAATGTGTAGAAATCCTGTCAGAGAGGATCCACTCAGTGTAGGCTACAAGAAAAATCATCATTAGCCACTAGTGCTAGCATGACGTTTATGGGTAGCAGCACCTGTGTTTACTAAACTAACTTTACCATGGAACATTAACCAACATATTTTTATTGGGGTTATGTTATCATATTCATCAAGGGGTTGGTTGGTTTATCCTATCATCATTACCAGACATCCCAAGTTCCAAAAATTCATTTCAGGGAGATGCTTATCCCCCAACCGCCCGCCCCCCGGGACAACAGACCCACACCGTGCCCCATACACACACACTTAAGGCCAGCAACTTTTCAACAATTGTTTATTAACTAACAGTAATTTCTTAAACACTAAACAGAACAGTGTTGGTCTTTTATTTTAATACTTTTAATCTTGTAGCCTTGAACATAAGTTGTGCTTTCTGTTTTTTCATGTGACTTCAGCATACAGTGCACCTCGCCACGGGTGTCATCATTCCTCACCATGGCCGGTTCTAGACTAGAGCCAATGACACGCGAGTGGATTTTCACTCCTGTCCCGTCCCCACTCACACAGAAAAAAATTGTGTCCCATCCTGATCCCCGGCCAGAGTAGAAATCTAAATCCTGTCCCCGTCCCACTCCTGGTGAATATCCACTCCCACTCCCATCCACGCCTCCCATTCAGAATGACTCCCTCGCCTCCTGCTTCACTCCCCATACATTAGGGTTGGAGCCAGATACATTGAATCTGAATTTCTTTTGAGCTTGTGCGGGTGAAAAACTCAGAAGCGGAAGCACTGTTGGTTTTTAGGTTGTGTAGTTTTTTTGACTCGCATTATAGTGTAGGCTTCAAGGAAAAAACTACAAAATGGCAGCGCCAGTACTGGGTTTTTTCTCTTTCTATTTTATATTTTATTTTTGGCATCAACTCCTAGTTTTTTAGTTACTATTGGTTTTGCTCTCGCTCCCGCCTGCCCTCAAGTAATGTTTAATCCTGTACCGCCCCAATCACGCGTGATCAAGTACTAATACTGACTCCCATCCCACGGGAATCCCACCGGAATCCCGTGGACCTCGTCAGAGATTCCCAAAAAATGTCAGTCTCTATTCTAGACAGGGGGCCAACTGGGCCAGTGCCCCTGTAGATAATGTCCTGGCCCCTGTAATGGCCCCCGTACTGGAAATATTATCATAATACTTAAAAAGATATTCTAATGATGATCTCCACTGGAACAGACATGAGTTACTGATAGGTCATTTGTATTCTATGTCATTGTTTCTCTACAAATTCTGTTTTACTAATTATTCAAAAGCAATAAGGTGATAGCTTCAGTGGAATTGAGATAGGGTCCCAGTTTTCAACTGCTAAATGTTTTTTTTTTTCCCCACAACAAATAAAAAAATGCTCTAATTTTTACAGATGAATTTAACAGTTCTTCTTGAGTTCAAATTCAAAATTTATAGAAAAACTGTAGTTTTAACTTAGTCAAAAAAATATGTAAAATTCTTAAATTTTAAATGTATATTGTCCTCATAACAAATAGAATTTTTATTGAACTCATTGGAAAGAAATGTCACTTCATGCAGCTATATCAGTATATCTGAATCTCTTGCCCTGTTTTTATTTCATGCTTTTCTGGGTCCCCATGAAATCATGCTGGCCCCCTCCTGGCCCCCTGGTACATTTGGTCTAGATCCGCCACTGTTCCTGCCCTTCACTAGACATGGATATACTTTAGTATATTCTGCTGTAAAATTAGTCTGATATTTTCTATTTTTTACTTGAAGATTGAACCTCTGCTGTTTCCCAGGATGCACAGCTTTGAGTGGTAACTAGGTGACTGCCAGAGAGTAACCAGAGAAACTTATGGGACTGATCCAATCAGCTCTCTGATCAACCAGTCTCCTGGAGCGCTGGTTGAACAGAGCATCACTTTGGAAAGATACGCTGCACAGGTTTCACCAGCAACCTCCTCCCCAGACCCCGCTCTCTCTTATTCCTGGGCAATCGCAGTAGTTGTAATCCACACATGATGAACGAAATATTGTATTGCCCGCTCTCATTCGCATTAAAAAAAAACACCGCCTTGCAAAGTCTAAAATCCGGGATAATTTATCAGACTCATGGGCATCCGTGAACAACTAACTATATCAGGGAGATTCCCGGAACTTCCGGGAGACTTGGGATGTCTGCATTACATAGTTTGGGGCTCTGAAAACTGTCTGGCTTACTGCAGGTTCTACTACTGCAGCAGCCGCACTGACATGTTCCCTGCTCGGTTCGCCGTCGCCTCATATTTTACATCAGACACCGGAGCAGATGAAGGGCCTGCTGTTGGGATCATGTCAGTCAGTTTGACACATTTCGCAGCGTCCGTTTGAAGAACTCGTTTCTTTTTTTCGCGCAGTTTCTCTTCGCCTCCCTTGCGTTTCTTATCTATTACTACAGTGAACAGCGCTGCACAAAGTTCCAATGGAGAGTAACGGTGTTTTTCTACTTTCTGATTGGCCTAGCACTTTAGACTGACAGGGATGATAACCAATGGGCTGCAGTAGCCTGAGGTAAGGGCCGGATGATTGGAAAAGACTCTTGCTGATTTTATTTTTCTTCATGCATTATGCAAATATAACGTGAGGCCGATATAATAATAAAAAAAAAAAAATAAAAAATAATAATAATAATAATAATAATACATAATATTAATAATAATACATATTATTAACATACATGTCGGGTCTGCCGGCCCAAACAGCACGTCGGCCCACCCGGGCAAATGCCCGGTACACCCGATTACCAGTCCATGCCTGCATCCATCCATTTGTTTCTGTCACTCTTATCCCAGCTGGGGTCATAATGGATGTTGGTGTCTATTTCCAGCTCTCTCCTCCTTTTTTTCTGTAATAGTGTAACCCCTGTTTAATTCTATTGCAAAGGACATCTTATTTTTGTTAAATTGTTAGAAAATATTTTTTTTTCAGCTTCCTACCAATTTTATAGCCAGTCAACATCAATCATATATTTAAGTATTTATTAACAAACATCTTGTATTTAATAATAAAACCTGAAAGTTCTAATAACATTCAAGTTTTCCAAATTCTTTTACATTTTAAATACAAATCTAACTGCAGCAAAGCAGAGACAGCAGGTCAGCAGCTGAACCAGGACCTGAAGACTTCAGAGATTATCTGTGGTGTCAAACACAGGATATTGATCAGATGATGACATCACTGTTTGCTCATCATGCTTTAGACTCTGTTTATCATTAGGGGTGTGGGGAAAAAGTCATTATGCTGATATATTATGATTTTGGGCTGCCAAGTATTATATTGATCTTTCAGTTCCTAATATGGGTTAATAAAAACAACTAAAAATAAAAAAAATGAGGGGAAATGGGCAACCTCTCCACCACCACTCTGATAGATGGCGCCGTGGAGCTCATTTGCTGTACGGAGCAGCATCATCATTTCTGTAGTTGAGGCAGTCACAGTAGAAGGGTTGGAATGACACAAACCCCAAAAAACATTGATTTTATTGAATATGTGCAGCGCTTGTTTTTTCATCTATACACATTTTTCATTGCTGGGCAAAATATCGCATCAGAGTGATATTGCAGTATGGTGATAACACACATGCTAATATTTATCATCCAGATTGTCTGATTTCATTAGAACTGACTTTATTTCTCCTCTAATCACAGATTTGGTGGCTGTTCTCTCAGTGAGGCTGAATATGAAATTGTGGCCTCAGCTCTGAAGTCCAAACCCTCCGATCTGACTGAAGTGATAATAGATGAGATCAGTGGAGGGAAAACCTTTGGAGACTCTGGAATGAAGCATCTGTGTGAGATTCTGGAGAGTTCAATCTGCAAACTGAAGAAACTGATGTGAGTTTTCTCTGTTTATTCAAACATCATCATTCACTGATACTTGAAATCAGATTTTAACTCATTTTATTCTAATTTATATTCTTTATAAACTGCGGCTGTCTTAATGTCAGAATATAATTTCTAAGGCTTTTTACCTTGTAAATTATTTATTATCCTGTTTAAGATTCTAAATGTTAAACTTTATAATGTTTTGTTGTGATTCAGATGGTTAGACAAGACAGGAAAAATGTCTTTATTTCTCATTTCTTATCCATATCTTTACATCTAGAATGGTGTTTGGTTCCTCTGGAGTAGAACCAGAACCACAAACATGTTCTAATGAAATAATTCAGAGATTACAACCACCTAATGAAATAACATTATCTAGAAAATAATGTTTAAGAAGATGACAATAAAGGCTTAAAAACAATAAAACTCTGATGGCAGCAGCAGGTTCCTCCTCCTCAGCTTTGTCCTGAAGCTGCTGTTCTGTTGGACCAGGTCAGAGAGAACCTGTCCTCTTTAATCTGACAGCTGTCAGAGAGGGTTGGAGCCATGTCTCTGTGAGCCAATGATGCTTCATCAGGGAACTCATCAGGAAACCTTAGAGCTGATTTCTCCATCTTGGTTCTGATCATCTGATATGACCCAATTTTATGGGTGGTAAAGCAGACCTGTTTCCTCACTGCAGCAAACATCTGATCCTCCTCTCCAGCCTCTACTACCGGTAACAGAGGGCAGCCCTGTCGGAGTCGAACATGCACTGGAAACAGGTCCAGCTTAATGCTGGAGTAATTCACACCAAACTCCAGCTTCGCTTGTACAGAGACTGGATGGCCCCTAGTAAAGGGCCCTCAACTCTCTACCTTGAATTGCTCCCCCCCCCACAGGACAGCCAGAGGCCCACGGTCCTACAGGCACCTGCTGAAGAACTTTAACCCTAGGCCTGGTCCCAGGATGGTGTCCCTGCTCATGACTCAAACTTTTTTTCCCTCATTGCGGCTTTTGAACTGCTGCTTGCCTGACATGTAGAGCTTAGAGCCTTATTGTCTTGGGAGACCCAACCAGCGGCATTTAAGCCCCAGACAACATGGCTTCTGGGAGTCTGATGTCAGACTAATAAACACACCTTGATCTGGACATTCCAACATCAATAGAACATGTTTTAGTTCTGCTTGGTTTATCTCTTTCCAGCCGTTTTACTGGATCAAAAATTAAACATCCGCTCATCGAGTTTCTGGGACTTCTACATTCAGACAAATAAGTTTTCTATATTGTATTATTATTATTTATATGTTAATAATTTGTTTCATTCTGTTGAATTGAACTAAAATCTTGTTTTCTCTGTTCAGATTGGATCATCGCAGTTTGGTAGAGCTCAGCTGGGCTTTTCTGGTCTCAGCGCTGAAGTCCAACTCCTCCCATCTGACAGAACTGGACCGAAACAAGAACTACAACCTGAAAGACTTTGGAGTGAAGCAGCTCTGTGGTTTTCTCCAGTCTCCCCTCTGCAAACTACAGACATTGGGGTCAGTCACCATGTTTTAGTTTAGTGCTGATATTTCTGATGGTAAAGTTGTGTTGACTCTAAACTGCAGACATATGGCTGATATTCTACTGATCCACACTGAGGATCTTCAGGCTAAAGTCTGATTTCTTCTTCACTGCTTTGATCCAGTTAAAGTTTATTTCTTTTTCAAACTTCCTCCCATGATGTCTGTCTGTCTGATTAGAGCACATTAGCTAGAAGAAAGTAGTTCTGGATCAACTTTGTTAAAATCTGTTTAATCCTTCATGTTTGATGAGATCAGTATTCTTCATTCAAGCAGCATTTATTCATCCTTGAGGAGAACAGATGCAGTTTTTTCCAATGTTCTTTCTGTTCTGGTCAGACAAAGAATTTCACTACTTAACACTAAAACAAACATCTGGGAGGGATTTCCATGAAACTTTAGCAAAACAAGGTTCAGACAGTTTGGACCAATCAGAGGGATGATGAATAACCTTGAACCTAAAGGAGTCTGGCTTCCTTTCCAGAACATGTGACCCTGAAAGCAGCTTCTCATTGGTCAGTAAGATCAGCCTTTAGGCCTAGCCTTGTCTAGCAGGTGTGCAGCTGAGTGAATGCTTTGGTGAAAATAGAAACAGAACGAGCTCACATTCAGCTGCAAGTCACAAAATAATCAGAGAGAAATATTCAAAAGCGTTACCAAGGAGAGGTGGATTATAATCACATTTATTGGATTCAAAAATAATACTTTTCTGAGGAATTTCCAAAAGCCTAAATGATAAATGGCTCCTCTATTATATTATTAGAATAAGTATAAAATGAGCAATGACTGCACTATAGACCATTGTACTGCCTTCAAACTTGTAGGATAAACAGATAACTTCATCTGGATCACACTACAACTCTTACTTTGGGAAGATAGGCCAAACTTGATTTTTGGAGATTTTGTCTTTTTTATTATAAGCATATAATGGCCAATAATTACACTATAGATCAAACATAGATAACCTTATCTAGTTCACACTACAACTGTTACTTTGGGAAAATGTGCTAAACTCAATTTTTTTTTCATTGTTATTATAAGCATATAAAAGCCTAAAACTACTTATGACTTTGAGACTTAGACAGATTTATTTTATCATTTTTTATACACAAGTGTAAACAAAAAGAAATTTCGTTTAGAACAGCTCTAGACAATTTCATATTTTTAAGTTCAGCCTTGAAAACTGTAATAAATACATTAAAAAATGGTTATATAAACATATGACTGTATATTTACAGTTCTAACATTTTCTTTCTTACTATGGGAAGATAGGCCAAACTGTATTTTTGGAGATTTATTCATTGTTATTATAAGCATATAATAGCCAATAGTTACACTATAGATCATTGTAGTGCCACAAAACTTGTAGCACACATAGATAACCTCATCTAGTTCATACTACAACTCTTACTTTGGGAAATATGTGCTAAACTCTATTTTTTTCTAGATGTTTTCATTGTTATTCTAAGCAGGCCAGGTGTGCAATCTCTGCTACAGGAACCACAGCACTGAGCGTTGTGTTCACTGCACACAGTATACCTGTCACACATGCAGGAAGGACTCACCTTGGGTTTGTAGAAACTGCTAAATGGGACAATTGTAGCTTCATATGTAGAGCTTTTCCTTGGCTGAAATAAATGTTACTCAAATACTGAAATCATACCGTTTTTCATTCTCTAAACTGAATTGTTGAACAACATGAAAAGGCGAAAACAGACAAAATACAATTATTCTCTAAGTTTCTTTCACACAGTGAGCTTTGCAATATAAATAAGTCTGTTGGTGAATGGACAATATAAATAGGCTCTGCCTTGCCTTGTTGGAAAAGCATGGTTATGACCTGTTCTCAGCTCAGGAACTAGGACCGTACTTGATGATATCTGTGGTTGTTCAATAGGTTTTCCTAAATAAAAGATTTATATCTGACTTATCAAGATATTCCTGCAAAAGGTCTGATGTTGCAGGGGAAGGTAATGAAAAGTGTTTGGAGCATGCTCTGGTTCTGATGCCAGTTTGTTTCAGCCTTTATCCAGTCTCATGTAGAAGGGCTGGTCCTATCACAGGTTATTAGCATTACAAGGACAGTTAGCAAGGTGGAGTGAATACACAAACTTGTAGAGGGGAGGGGGGCTTGCAGGAAAACTGGAATTCTCCGGGACATCTAGTGTTAACCTGTCTTACCAGTTGCTTCAACACGTTTTTTATTCTTTATTCAGATTGAAGAGCAGCAGTATATCAGAGATCAGCTGTGCATCTCTGGTCTCAACTCTGCAGTCCAACCCCTCCCATCTGACAGAACTGGACCTGGGGAGCAACAACAACCTGAAAGATGGTGGAGTGAAGCAGCTCTGTGGTTTTCTCCAGTCTCCCCTCTGCAAACTACAGACATTGAGGTCAGTCACCATGTTTTAGTTTAGTGCTGATATTTCTGATGGTAAAGTTGTGTTGACTCTAAACTGCAGACATATGGCTGATATTCTACTGATCCACACTGAGGATCTTCAGGCTAAAGTCTGATTTCTTCTTCACTGCTTTGATCCAGTTAAAGTTTATTTCATTTTCAAACTTCCTCTCATGATTTATTCACTAATAAGCAGGAAACATGAAACAATGAGTTGAATTTCAGTGTGGGGTTGCAGCATTATCCAGAACTTCCCAGAATCCAGTGAATTTAGAGCTGATAATGCAGGAAATTCCCACTCCCATTCCCAGCAACATTATTCAGTGATGTTGAGCCAACATGGGCAGCAGTGTGGAACGCAGGAAGAATCCCAGAACCTCTCTAAGACTTCAGTCCTGGAGAGGACACTTGGTTCTCCCGTTCTCCTCCTCTGTACGAGGCTCTGAGCTCCCGGTGCTGCTGCTGCATCTCTCAGTAGCAGATCCAGAGAGGCTGGATGGATCTGGACTGGAAGGTGGAGGCATTCTTAGGCTTTAGTGTCCCTGCCCATCTGGATATTCTTCCAGAGAATTTCTCCCTTGTTTTTATGGCCTCTGGTCAAATGGTTTGATTAGAAAGAAGAAAAAACTGCTGATAAAGAGGAAGATAGAAGAAATCAAAAACCCTGATGTGTCATTTAGTTTAATCCATGGATGTATTTCTGAACTTCCTGATGGGAAGTGAAACCTCTTCAAACTTAAAAACAAAGTACAGTGGATTGTTTTTTAACTTTTTTGGAATCACATTTCTGAGAACTTTGAACTGAACTATGTAGTTTTTGAAGTGAGGAACATCAAGTGAACGAAGCTCATCTTGACGTCATTTAACGTTGTTCTGTTTAAGGTGAACTAAAGATTGTCCCGTTTTTTGGGGGTAAACTTGAGTAAATTTCCTAGAGAAAGAGCAGCAGCATTTCTCCTTAGGCGCTCAGGTTCTGCTGCCGCTGCCATCGGGCAGCAGAGACCCAGTTCTGCTCTGTGAGAAACTCCATCAGTCATTTAGGCCTTTAAACGTGACTTGCAGCTTCAACTTTGCTTTATGTCAGGACATGAACTGAAGGCTCCAACCTTAAAGCTCTCAGGGTCCTCCGATGGATTTCTTCTTGGTTTGTGGATGGAGATCAAACTCAGAGAAGCTGCAGCTTCTGTTTTCTCTCTGACCTTCTTGCAGCTCTGAAACTGAAACAACAGAAATGAGTTTCATTGACATGATGGGTGGTTTTTCAGCTGCTGAACTCTAACAGACTCAGGATCTTATTCAAACAGCAGCATCATGGTGGGTTATCTCTCTGAAGGCCCAAATACAAGAAAAAATAGTTTAATCTATTTAAATTTAATAGATGTAGAATTATTAACTAGATGATGAAATGACTTAGAGTTTTAGTCAGGCAAAAGGTTCAATTTTTATCAGATCTTCAACTAATATAGTGATCAATGAATCATTAACTGGAGTATAGAGATTCTAAAACTTGTTTTTAGCAGACAGAGAGACCCACTTAGAGCAGGAATTATACCCAGATTCTAAAAAAAAACAACAAAACAATATATCTGCCAATCTGCTCTATCCAGAACTCCACAAGTAGAAAAGTTTGAGTTTTACCTGGTTTAAATTTTTCTGTAAGAAATCCTTGGCTATATGATTATTAATCAATTAATGGAAAAAAATAATTGACAGATTAATTGATTTTCAAATAACCATTAGTAGCAGCTTTAATTACGCTGATAAATTTCCACTGTTTGCTCATCATGTTTTAGTCTGTGTGATAAGTGATAATAGATGAGATCAGTGGAGGGAAAACCTTTGGAGACTCTGGAATGAAGCATCTGTGTGAGATTCTGGAGAGTTCAATCTGCAAAGTGAAGAAACTGAGGTGAGTTTTCTCTGTTTATTCAAACGTCATCATTGACAATTTAAATCTGTTTTTAAGCCGTTTTATTCTAATATATTCTCTTTATAAACAGCTGCTCTCTAAATATCAGAATATAAATTAAAAGACTTTTACCTTACAAATTAACAATTTTCCTTTCATAGATTCTAAATATTGAACTTTATTTTGCTGTTGTCTAAACTTTAAAATGTTTTCGACTGATGGAAAAAAATTAAAAAAGTATTGCAGATGTTTCTCTTTGATTTGGGAAAGATTCAGATGACAAGATGAGATAAGATGGCTTTATTTCTCATTTCTTATCCATATCTTTACATCTAGAATGGTGTTTGGTTCCTCTAGAGTAGAACCAGAACCACAGACATGTTGGAACAGTGATAATGAAATAAGATGATCTGAAAAGTAATTTATAAGAATACGACAATTACAAACATAAAAAGTGGACTTCTGGAAGCAAACGCAGTAGACGGTAGCATCCGAGCCCCTCTCCCACCTTAATAAAAATCTAGTTAAAACATGTTAATCTGCTCACTGTTTCAACAAAATAACCTATGAGCAGGAGGAGCACATTGAGCTGTGAAATATCGATATAGATGCTCAAATCTCAGGATACATTTACCCCCGGCGCTAAAGCTAGCTCACGTTTGAATCAAGCTAGCAAGAACGTGGCTAGTTCTGGAGCTGAGAGCAATGGAACCAACATCGACTCAGAAGGAATACTTAAGGATATGGGAGGTTTGAAGATGGTCTTGAAGGGGGCAACAACAGAAGCTACAACAAAACATTGACCAATTGGGTCATGAGATAAATGGTAATCTGGACAGTACTGCCACTGAGGTACAGGACCTGGCAGAGCGAGTTGACAAGGCGGAGGAGCGCCTCCATCAAGTGGAGAACTGGGCAAAGGAGGCAACTGAGGAGGTGTGCTTCTGCATTGCACACAGTAAAACACAACCTAATGTGCTTGACTCAGAGTCACCTTCCAGAAGAAACAACATACGTGTCTTTGGGGTGCCAGAAGATCAGGAGAGGAACTCCACTACACAGTATATTCTGACGCTTCTAAGAAACCATCTACAACTACCAGAGGACCTGGACTTGAAAACACAGCGCGTGCATAACCCACCAGACTCACTACCAGGGCTTTCTGGAATTATTAAACAAAAAAGAGAAGTTTGGGCAAGATCCAGGCAGGCTCTTCAAATATACTGCAATGACGCCAATAACGCTGAGGTTGTCCCGCCAACAGGGTTTATTAGAGTCAGAATCAAACAATCAAAACTGGAACACAGAAACAATCGTTTCATTGCTAACGCTGCTTTGAACTCTCTCTACCTCCAGGCCTGGAGCTGCTGCTTTTCTTTTTTCTATGTTGGACTAATAGGATGGACATGTTTTTTTTCTAAAGGCGCTTCTGCTGTCCTTTTCGGGCCTTCTTAGTTTGAGAGGTTTAACCCTCGACCTGCCAGCGGGGTCAAAAGTGAGAAGAGGGAGCTTCTTTTAATCTGAGAAGTCAGTTTGGTATTGTTTTGTTTTATTACTGTTCATGTTCTGGATTCAGGGGCCAAATCAAGGTCATTTTTCTGTGCATTACTTTCATATAATTTAAAAATCGCTCCCTTGAATGTAAACGGATTGAGTAGTCCAGTAGAAAGAAAAAGGCTCTTAGCCAAATTAAAAGAAAATGGGATACAATTCATTTTTTTACAAGAGACACACATGTCTAAACAAGAACATGAATAGTTTAATTCCTTTGGTTACTCAAACATGATTTATAGTTCTTGTAGAAATAGTACAAAGGATGGGGTAGTAACGCTAATTTCTAACTCACTGAACTTTGAATTGATGTCTGAAATGGGCGTCAAAGAGGGCAGATTTGTTATTAAAAAAGGGAAAAATAATAATGTTATGGTCACGGTTGTTAATATATATGGAACACCTGATATTTCAGACCACAACATCATCTATTTATCCATCGGTTTGTCTAATAGGCCTAAAACAACATTATGGGGCTTAAATATAGGTATCCTTAAAAATTAATCCAAAAGAAAGAAAATAAATAACAGAATGTGTAAAAGACAATAATAATGGACAGGTAAATCCCACCTTAGTGTCTTGGACATGGTTAAGGCAGAAATGAGAGGGAAACCAATTTGTAAAACTGTCTACCTTAAAAAAAATAAAAAGGTTAAAATACAATGAATTGGAAGAAACATTGAATTAAAACAACCAATGATAAAAATCGAGAATTTTTTAGGACAAATAACAAAAACTAAAAATATAAATGATATGATGCCCAAGGAAAATTAACATTCAACAAAAGCTACTCAAATCTTAGCTTGACAACTTCATTACCACCAGGTGAGGCATTCGATTACCAAAATTAGAGAATCCTCCACTGGTACGTTAACACATGACATGGATTCAAAAAAAAAAAAAAAACATAAGACATTTGAAAACTAAGAGACTGAGGGAGTCTGGCCCTTTCAGACATGAGGGAATACTATTAGTTTCTCATTTCAGATGAGATTTATGGTCTGCTGGTGCTCCTCGAAATAGAAACAGGAAGGAAACAGATTGAACTTAGGCAATCTGGGATTCAATTAGGGCTGCAACTAACGATTATTTTAAAAATCGATGAATCGGCCAATTATTTTTTTGATTAATCGATGAATTGGACAAAAAAATTTTTTTTCATATTTTATACTCTTTATTCCAAAATAAACATTTTAGACAGAACAAACAAGCACACAAAGTACAGGTTGCTCATTAACTGTACTGGTGCAATATGAAAAATAAATGTTTGTGTTAAAACCAAGGGCGTAGGTTTGATTTGAACTTTGGTAGGGACACTATTGGTCTGTTGTCATTGGTGCTATGCAATATGCATGCCCCTTTTTATGCTTGATGTGAGCATCCGTACTGATAAGAGGAATTCATTGTTAAAAGAAAAAAGCAACATTTTGCTCCATTAATAAAAATGTTATAAGCTCTACACTCATTAGATGCTGTTTATCAATGTTTGAAGTATCACCGGCTCTGATCAATGTGGAATTAGGACTGTTTTCTACTTTGAAAACGGTTTCATTTGAACGAATAAGAGAGAAGGTAAAAATACAGTATTTTCTTTTGAAGATATAGAATAGTGCAGAGGTAAACCCCACTCTTATATTTTTACCTACTATTCTCTCTCTCTGTATCAAGCAAAAATAATACCTTCATTAAAATATTAACTTCACTATAAAAAGTTGAACATCTGGGCTGTAGTTACTCTGTGTAGCCCATTTCATGTATTTCATCTGGGGCTGAAAATAAATGAATCATATTAATTGATTATTTCAATAATCGTCAACTAATTTAGTAAGTGATTCATCATTAACTGAAGTATAGAGACTTTAAAACCTACAGTAATATAAATGTAAAATGTGCCTTTCCCCACAGAGCAACCCACTTAGATCAGTTATTATATCAAAATTGTAAAATATAAAAACAAAAAATAAAAACAGTAATATCAACTAAATATCGGTAAAAAGGAAACCCTCACATTTTCTTTTTTAGTTGGCTGTGGCTAAGAATCAGAAATGTTGATGGTTTACAGCCTTTATTTGCCCATTTTTCCAGCAGTCTTCGGAACTCCTGGCTGACTCAGAATATTTAGTTTTATAAAAAGAAAAAAAAAGGTTTTTGTTTTTTAGTGTACATGATATTCATTTTTTATTGGGACTAGTTTTGCTTAGCCTAATATTAATTGTAGTAACCGCAGCATTCTAGTGTGAATAAATTTTTCAATGTTGTGCTCCAAGCACCACCTAAGGCAGAAAACAGCCAATCAGAGTAGAAAGAAGTTAAACAAGAACAACACAATGAGAGTGGAGTGCTACATGAAAGGGACAGGAGAGGCCAGGCAGAGGAGCTACGAGAGGAAAAAAGAAGAGGAAAAAGCCACTGCTGCAGCAACTACTGCTTTGTAAATTATAAACATGTTGCTCACATCCAATTATTGGTAGGGACAGTTAGGTCGGTTCAAAATTTTGGTAGGGACATGTCCCTATGGTCCAATATGAAAAATACGCCCATGTGTTAAAACTTACGCAAACTTACATGAGAAATGTAGCTGTACATCCACAAAATATAGGGTACTTTGTTTCATAAAGCGGAAATAAAAAGACATTTTTGTTTTTATAAAGCCCCTAAGGGGTTCAAACAACAGAGCCCCCCCATTTCAACAAATGAGGTTTTTTTTTTAGAATAGAAGAGTTTCTGCCTTTTAAGACAGAGGAAAGTATAGCAGTTAAAAGTTGCTACTTGAGAAAATACTGAACCATAGAGATAAAAAATAGCCCTGTGATTCAAATTATAAATTGTATTTGGAATAAAAATGAGAGAACTATTAGGGGTTGCCAAAAAACACATCCTCCAAAGACAGATATTTACATGGGAATGTGGCAGATAATTAATTGACATATTACGGATCTTGCTGGATTTTTATTCTGCTTTACTTCCACTTAAGTGCAGGATCTTTACTTTACTTTATCTTTGCCAAGAAGATTTAAACTTTAAAAACCTTGCCTCACAATTTGCAAGTTAATTTATTTATAAAAGAAAATATAAGCGCTGCTTAAGCTAATTCAAATGGAAATTAAAGAGAGTAAAATAAGTAGCCAACCTTATCACTGTGTCTGTAACCTACTAACACGGTAAGGAAAGCATCAGATGAGCTACCTGAGAAACTAACGTTTACGTTTCCCCACTTCCAAGGCCAAAGGCAAAACATTGGTGGCAAATTGCATGTTTATTTGTTGACAAAAGTTGCATATTTTTAACTTTTTTCACTGTACAAACCGCCCAGGCTATTTTAATTATTGTGATCAATTTGTTGCCGTCAATCCCGGTGCATCGCGCTTCATTTGCAGTCTGGACGTGTAAAAATCCTGCTGCTCTGACTGCAGGCGGCTGAGAGGAGTCGCGAGCGGGCGAGGGGGGGGAGGCGCCGCGGCAAGTAGGAGCGATACGTAATGCTTTCACGTAAGAATCTCCAAAAGCAGCCAGTGACACACGTAAAAATTAAGCCAGGAATTTGTGCAGCTGAGTAAACTTTTTGAAAATAGTTGAACTGGAGGGGGTCTGAAAAATTAAGCTGAGTTGGCCCTCTTGATTGCTGGCACAAAACTCTACGCGTATTTTTTCTTCCCCGTTTCAGTCAAGTGGATGTGATGGCGGCGGATTAGCGCGTGCGATCGTAGCGACACAACTAATGCGATGATGATTACCGTTGCCAAGCAGCTTTTAAAAGTCGATTTTTATCGATTTTATCGATTCGTTGTAGTTGCAGCCCTAAGATTCAATCCCAAACACTTCTGGAAGGTAAAAAATAGTTACACACAAAAATGGGATTAGAATAGTTGAAGACACATATTTAGTCTGAAAAGAAGTGGTTGACGGGTATAAATTGGCAGATGTCACTAGACTCCTGATGTGGTACTGCTGTAAATCAAACTTTAGACCAGGAGAATTAGATACTTCTATTTTGGACTGGAAGACTTGTGGCTTTGTGCCAGTTTGTAGAAAGGTAACTCCTTTAAAACATTAGAGCAAATGAAAGGAGATTATAATCATGAGAATACAGAGTCATTTAAATATTTTCAGGTAAGATGTTTTTACAATACCAAAATAAAGAAAAACTGTTCCTCCAGAAGGGGATACTATTTGCATAATGGAAATAACCCCATGAATATTAAGCCTAAATGGGAAAGGAAATTTGAAGTAAGAATACTGGAGGGTTATTGGCTTTCAATGTTTATGAGACAACAGACATCTACTAGTTCTAAAAGATGGAAGGAATTTGGATGGAATTGTTTAATTAGATATTTTATTACACCCCAGATTATTAGTAGACATTGAGGAGACAAAGAGCAATGTAGGAGAGAATGTGGCCATCAATAATTCAACCACTCTCATGTATTTTAGTCCTGCCCAAAGTCGGCACCTTACTGGGATGGAATCTGTCAGACCACCAAGAAAACGTTGCGATATATTATCCCCAAAGAGGTTAGAATTTCTCTGCTGGGGCTGATGTCCGGAGAAATGCTTCAGAAAGAAGATGAGTATCTTTGAAAAGTTCTGTCAACTGAAAGCAAAATAGCTATTACACGATCTTGGCTAAAGAAACTCCCTCCCCAGCTAGACCATTGGTGGGAAGTCATGGAGGAGATTCACTCTATGGAAAAACTGGCATATCTTTAATATATAAAAGGACGTTCCCACAACAAAAGCTGGTCTAAATGGCTGAGATACAAGAGGAAGGAAGCATAACGAGGTGTAACATATTTCATGTTTTCTTTTTTTTTCTTTTTCCCCATTTAACTGAATCAGTGCCCCAAGTTCTGTGTGTGTCGTATCTTTCATTGTAATGAAACATTTTAAATAAAGAGTATAAAAAAAGTAAAAGCAATAAAACCCTGATGGCAGCAGCAGGTTCCTCCTCCTCAGCTTTGTCCTGAAGCTG
>JAGKQL010000055.1:2350273-2362482 GCA_018398635.1 Cyprinodon brontotheroides | reverse complement strand
GTCCCTCTGTGATGTAGAGATCAGTGTAGATCCTGTTGAGGAGGGTTTTACTTCCTGTTTTATCGCTTCCTTCAGTCACACATTCACATCTCCTCCTCAGGCTGATCTTTTGTTCCTCTAGAACCTCCTGCAGACCAACATCTGCTGGAACACAGAAGAAAAGACGACTGAAGATTTGTCATTTCCCAGATTAAAATGCAGATATTTATTTAGAATACTTGATCTCAGAAAAACTTTGAAAAGCTTGAAACTTAAAATCCAACTAAAGACAGAATTGGTTGAACAGGGACAATAAAAAAAAAGATCTGATTTACCTGTTGCAAAGCTGCTCTGATTGGCTGTCAGAGATCCATCTCCAGTTCTAGGTCTTTTCCCACACTGGGGGCAGGAGGAGGGTTCTGATGAAGTAGACTGGGCCCAGTGAGACCCGATGCACTGTCTGCAGAACCAGTGTCCACAGCTGGTAGAGACTGGATCCATCAGCAGGTTTTGACACAGAGCACAGCAGGACGACTGCTCCTCTTCACTAACGCTTATCCTCTTCCTCCGTCTGTGGAGACATTTGTTCATCACTGAAATAGTTCACTACCAACAGCGAGGGTGGGTGTGGGTGTGTGTGTGTGTCTGTGTGTGTGGTGGTGGTGCTGGTGTTGGGGGTGCGGGTCTGTCCTACTACAGATGTTAATGAAGGTCCACCACGGAAAAAAGTATCAGAAGCTGAGTCACAACAGAACCTCAGATCATTGATGCTGTCTGGGTTTTAAGTACATTGTCTTGTTTTTGTAATAACTACAGGTACTATAAGATAATTTCTTCTGTTTTGTTTGTTTTTTTTTTTGTTCATGGAAAAAAGGTAAATGTTTATATCATGAGATGAACTAAATAAATACTCTAAAATCTTATAATTTTAAGACATTGAATAGAATCTAAAAAAAAATGATGAAATGAAATTAAAGCCACAAGGAGCCTTGGACAGCCTTCGCAGCTCAGCGTTGCTTGCCGTACTGAGACAGCTGGACCCACGCACCACCGTCACCATGACTATGTCAGTTTGGCCCAAATCCAAGGGTGTAACTTTGCGATAAAAGTTGGTGGGGGCGCTCTAAGGGTGGTGGCTGATGGACCTACAGTTACTCAACCTGAACACTTTCAATAGGGTTTATATTTTCCAAAACTGAGCTCAAAAATATATTTATTGAATGTTTTCCTATTGTTGAGAACACAAGAGTACCACAATACATGTGTGGTATTTATAGTTATAGACAGATACCTGCCTTTAGTGCATTGTTTTATAAAGGGCTCATGAAACATTAATGTATAAAAATAACGAATAACAGCCAATACCGATGTCAACATCAATATATCCTGCCAATCCTAGAATGGATACAACTTCAGCTCCATCCATCCATCCATCCATGTATTGTCCATGGCTTCCCTTTAAGCTGCATCACTGATCATCCTCCTTCACAATTAGCAAAATTAAATTTAGAAAGTCCCAAATGTCATTGACAGCTTTTACAAGGAATTCCTAAACAACTTTCTGCTTCTTCACTTGTGCCTTGAAATTATATAATGGCTTTAGAAAAGTCATTAGGGGTTTGTTTGATGTTTCTGGTACTTTTATTCCTCAAATGATAGTCCCTATGGTTCTATTACAAAGGCTCTAGGTGGAATATGTACCCTGCAAATCAGATGGGTGAGGATTCTGGCCAGACTCCTTCCTCTCAAGGTTTATTCAACATGTCATTGTTTTCTTCTGCTGTCTGTAACTTGTTTTTGATTAACTGTATGTGAAAAACCTTCACAGCTTTTTGCAGGCTTTAAATAGTTTGTAAAATCCTGTGTGACCAGAACAGAAAGGAGCAATGGCAAGACTGTATGTTCTTTCTTGCAAGGTTTGAGAAATTATAAGTAAGAATTATAAGTAAGAAAGTAAGAAATTAAAAATAAGACATGCAATTTTTTTTCATCAGCAAAAATCAAATATCTGCAGACCCCCTGTCGATGATAAAGCTATCTCAAAGTCTGCGACCAGCTGTGTGGCAGATGCACTAACAGCTGCCTGCTGGTATTGTTGACAGAGGTGTGAGGTAACTAAGTGTAAATAGTATGTTGCTGTACGCAAGTAGCTTTTCCAATATCTGTACTTTAGTTGAGTATTTATTTATTTTGTGGACTTTTATCTTTTTCTCACTGCATTTGAAAAGTAGATATAACTGAACTATCATGTATCTCCAAGGTAAAGAATGATTTCACTCAAGCAGGAAAAAAAGAGAAGTAGAATCTGTCCAACTGGATCCCAGTTATAGAAAAGCCCTTCAATCAGAAGTTTTAACAGCTCTGATTGAAGACAGGACTGCTGGAAAACACTGCAGATGATGGATCAGATTCTGGGAAGCAGGACATTCTCCATCTATTCCCCCTTTAGTGAGGTTTTTAATATACATATTGATTATGTTTCAAGTTTTATTTTTGTTTTAATGCAATTTGCAGCTTTAATGCTGAAAATATCAGAGCTCTAAAAGTATCCAGCTGTTCATCAAGGGCTGAGGTTCAGTTTGTATCATCCTGTCTAAAATTATAATTTAGACAGAGTCAGTTTATTTCAATGCTTCTCTACAAACACAGTGAGAAAAGGAGAAAAACCAACTCATTATATGTGGCTAGATCTAAAAAAAATAGAGTTGTCTAAGTTCTTTTATTTCATTTAAAGAAAAACATGATTTTGACTCCAACATTGTAGCTTAACATACAATTAATGTAGAACATCTGTATGTTTAAGTCCTACTTAAGCTAGAGGAATGAGTCAATCAGAACTTTGACTCATCCAATCACACTAGTTTTCACTGATATATCGAAATAAAGATTTCAGAAACATTAAAACAGGGGTGACCAATTAAAGAAGATCCGGTTTGTTAAATTGAAATATAGAAACAACAAATCGGTAATTACAAATTAGAGCATAATTCTTATATATTACAAAAAACAAAAGACCGTTTATTTAAAATACTGGATGCAAACTATTGGTCCTTCAACAGACCAGGAAGCAGATTTATCATCTCAATTAAGAAACTCTGTTTCATGGGATGCTGAATTTTTTTTTAATTTCATATTGAATTAACTGTCCTTTCTGCATGGTTTGCTCCTAAGAATTTAATGGTAATATCGTGCATGCTCTCCTTGAGCTCTGGGATAAATCAGAGCTCAGCAATCTTGGAAACAGCGGACGCTGAAGGCAAATACACAGGAGGTCTGGATGCTGCGGGGCGGAGCGGAGATGGAGGATGAGGGACTTCAGAATAACGGAGAAACTGCGCGTTCCGCTAATCCCTGACCTCTGCATTAAATTGTAGCCAAGACCAACGCTTAACATTTATTTTAAACATCCTAAGGAATAGAAAGTAAAGATACTTGTGTAAAAATGTAATGAGTACAGTAACAAAGTATTTGTACTTTGTTACTTGACACCTCTGCTTAGTTTCCATCTATCAGAGATTGATGATGTTTAAACATGATTATAGCAGCTAGTAACAGATGACTCACCTTGGATCTGCTGCTCCAGGATCATTACTGAATAAAACAGGAAGATCTTTGGACCGGTCACTCTTCATAGAAACACAGCTGGGTGATGGAGACTCTGCTCTGTTCTCCTCTGTGTTCCTCCAGATGTTCCTCTGTGTGTTCCAGCCTGAAGCCCATCTAAGAAGGAAACAAAGACGCTTAGTTAACATGATTCAGCTCCAGTTTTCCCAGTTAGCTGCTCTCTGATCTGTCCTGTAAAGCTGGAAGCTGATCCTATTCTGTGTAAAACTCTGGGAAACATGTTTTGTTTGTTCCTCAGCTGATAGCAAACAGTGTCTGAACATCAGTAAATCAGAAAGTCAGTCCTGGTCATGGAGCTGATGCAGAGGGACAGGATAATGGCAGTCATAAGTGTAAAGAGGAAGAAGAGGAAAAGCCCTGATAGAGACATGGATGAAGACAGGAGGCTGGAAAACACTGCAGATGATTAGAATTTTTTACCTATTTATTTGTATGATACATCTGCAAATAAATATGTGAACACCTGAGGAAATCAATGTTAATATTTGGTACAGTAGCCTTTGTTTGCAATTCCAGAGGTCAGATGTTTCCTGTAGTTTTTCACCAGGGTTGAACACACTGCAGGAGGGATTTTGGCCCACTCCTCCACACAGATCTTCTCTAGATCAGTCAGATTTCTGGGCTTTCACTGAGAAACACAGAGTTTGAGCTCCCTCCAAAAGATCTCTCTTATTGGGTTTAGGTCTGGAGACTGGCTAGGCCACACTAGAACCTTGATATGATTCTTCCAGAGCCGCTCCTTGGTTATCCTGGCTGTGTGCTTCGGGTCATTGTGATGCTGGAAGACCCAGCCTCCACCCATCTTCAATGCTCTGAGGGAAGGAGGTTTCCCCAAAATCTAATCTATACGGACAAATGCATTGCCCCGGTCAACCTCTCTATTAATACAGTGCAGTCACCCTGTCCCATGTGCAGAAAAACACCCTCAAAGCATGATGCTGCCACCCCCATGCTTCACAGTAGGGATGGTGTTCTTGGGATGGTTCTCATCATTCTTCTTCCTCCAAACACGGTTAGTGGAATTCTGACCAAAGGTTCTATTTTGGTCTCATCTGACCACATGACTTTCTCCCATGACTCCTCTGGATCATCCAGATGGTCCTTGGCAAACTGAAGACGGGCCTTGACCAGTGCTGGTTTAAGCAGGGGAACCTTCCTACCATGCATGATTTCAAACCAATGACGTCTGGGTGTATTACCAACAGTAACCATGGAAACGGTGGTCCCAGCTCTTTCCAGGTCATTGACCAGCTCCTTCCATGTAGTTCTGGGCTGATTTCTCACCTTTCTAAGGATCATTGAGGCCCCACCAGGTGAGATCCTGCATGGAGCCCCATTCTGAGGGAGATTGACAGTCATGTTTAGCTTCTTCCATTTTCTAATGATTGCTCCAACAGTGGACCTTTTTTCACCAAGCTGCTTGGTAATTTCCCCGTAGCCCTTTCCAGCCATGTGGAGGTTTACAGTTTAGTCTCTAGTGTCTATGGACAGCTCTTTGGTCTTGGCCATGTTAGTAGTTGGATTCTTACTGATTGTATGGGGTGGACAGGTGTCTTTATGCAGCTAATGACCTCAAACAGGTGCATCAGTGCAGGATAATAAATGGAGTGGAGGTGGACATTTTGAAGGCAGACTAACAGGTCTTTGAGGGTCAGAATTCTAGCTGATAGACAGGTGTTCAGATACTTATGTGTAGCTGTATCATAAAAAAATAATTGTTAAAAATCATATATTGTGATTGCTGGATTTTTATTATATTGTAAGTCTCAAACAGTGGACATGCACCTACGATGAAAATTTCAAAACCCTCCATGATTTCTAAGTGGGAGAAGGCACAAAATACCAGGATGTTCAAATACTTATTGTCCTCATTGTACGTAATGATAATGTTTCAAGTTCTATTTTCATTTTAATGCTATTTGCAGCTTTAATGCTGTAAATATCAGAGCTCTAAAAGTATTCAGCTGTTCATCAAGGACTGAGGTTCAGTTCAGTTTGTATCATCCTGTCTGAAATTATAATTTAGAACAAAACTAGACTGAGTCAGTTTATTTCATTGCTTCTCTACCAACACAGTGAGAAAAGAAGAAAAAGCAACTCATTATCTGTGTCTAGATCTGAAAAAATAGAGTTGTCTAAGTTCTTTTATTTCATTTAAGGAAAAAAATGATTTTACTCTTGTACTTAACTACAATCTAGAACCTGTATGTTTTAGTCGTACTCAATTAGAGGAGATCAATCAGTAGTTTTAACAGCTCTGATTGCTGATCAAGCTCTGCACTGGTGGCAGCATGATGCTGCAGCTTCCCTCTCATCAGAGAACGTTCCTGGAGCTGGTTGGACGTCCTGAAGCTTCTTTTCTGCAGCTGAACTTCTCAGCTTAAAGTTCAGTCTGACTTAGTTTCCATCTATCAGAGATTGATGATGTTTAAACATGATTATAGCAGCTAGTAACAGATGACTCACCTTGGATCTGCTGCTCCAGGATCATTACTGAAGAAAATGCGAGGATGATCTTTGGACCCGTCACTCTTCATAGAAACACAGCTGGGTGATGGAGACTCTGCTCTGTTCTCCTCTGTGTTCCTCCAGATGTTCCTCTGTGTGTTCCAGCCTGAAGCCCATCTAAGAAGGAAACAAAGACGCTTAGTTAACATGATTCAGCTCCAGTTTTCCCAGTTAGCTGCTCTCTGATCTGTCCTGTAAAGCTGGAAGCTGATCCTATTCTGTGTAAAACTCTGGGAAACATGTTTTGTTTGTTCCTCAGCTGATAGCAAACAGTGTCTGAACATCAGTAAATCAGAAAGTCAGTCCTGGTCATGGAGCTGATGCAGAGGGACAGGATAATGGCAGTCATAAGTGTAAAGAGGAAGAAGAGGAAAAGCCCTGATAGAGACATGGATGAAGACAGGAGGCTGGAAAACACTGCAGATGATTAGAATTAGTTTTATTGAGCAAGATCTATTTCCATGGAAGAGTTGTATTACAATATCTATTTTTTAACTATTTATTTGATACAGCTGCAAATAAATATGTGAACACCTGAGGAAATCAATGTTAATATTTGGTACAGTAGCCTTTGTTTGCAATTCCAGAGGTCAGATGTTTCCTGTAGTTTTTCACCAGGTTTGAACACACTGCAGGAGGGATTTTGGCCCACTCCTCCACACAGATCTTCTCTAGATCAGTCAGATTTCTGGGCTTTTGCTGAGAAACACAGTTTGTCTCCCTCCAAAGATTCTCTACTGGGTTTAGGTCTGGAGACTGGATAGGCCACACTAGAACCTTGATATGATTCTTCCAGAGCCGCTCCTTGGTTATCCTGGCTGTGTGCTTCGGGTCATTGTGATGCTGGAAGACCCAGCCTCCACCCATCTTCAATGGTCAAACTGAGGGAAGGAGATGGTTCCTAAAATCTAATCTATAAGGGACAATTTATTGCCCTGGTCATCCTCTCCTTAATACAGTGCAGTCACCCTGTCCCATGTACAGAAAAACACCCTCAAAGCATGATGCTGCCACCACCATGCTTCACAGTAGGGATGGTGTTCTTGGGATGGTTCTCATCATTCTTCTTCCTCCAAACACGGTTAGTGGAATTATGACCAAAGGTTCTATTTTGGTCTCATCTGACCACATGACTTTCTCCCATGACTCCTCTGGATCATCCAGATGGTCCTTGGCAAACTGAAGACGGGCCTTGACCAGTGCTGGTTTAAGCAGGGGAACCTTCCTACCATGCATGATTTCAAACCATGACGTCTGGGTGTATTACCAACAGTAACCATGGAAACGGTGGTCCCAGCTCTTTCCAGGTCATTGACCAGCTCCTTCCATGTAGTTCTGGGCTGATTTCTCACCTTTCTAAGGATCACTGAGGCCCCACCAGGTGAGATCCTGCATGGAGCCCCATTCTGAGGGAGATTGACAGTCATGTTTAGCTTCTTCCATTTTCTAATGATTGCTCCAACAGTGGACCTTTTTTCACCAAGCTGCTTGGTAATTTCCCCGTAGCCCTTTCCAGCCATGTGGAGGTTTACAGTTTAGTCTCTAGTGTCTATGGACAGCTCTTTGGTCTTGGCCATGTTAGTAGTTGGATTCTTACTGATTGTATGGGGTGGACAGGTGTCTTTAAGCAGCTAATGACCTCAAACAGGTGCATCAGTGCAGGATAATAAATGGAGTGGAGGTGGACATTTTGAAGGCAGACTAACAGGTCTTTGAGGGTCAGAATTCTAGCTGATAGACAGATGTTCAGATACTTATGTGTAGCTGTATCATACAAATAAATAGTTAAAAAATCCTTTATTTTGATTGGATTTTTTTTAAGATTGTGCCTCAAACAGTGGACATGTACCTACGATGACAATTTCAAAACCCTCCATGATTTCTAAGTGGAAGAAGGCACAAAATACCAGGATGTTCAAATACTTATTGTCCTCATTGTACGTAATGATAATGTTTCAAGTTCTATTTTCATTTTAATTCTATTTGCAGCTTTAATGCTGTAAATATCAGAGCTCTAAAAGTATTCAGCTGTTCATCAAGGACTGAGGTTCAGTTCAGTTTCTATCATCCTGTCTGGAATTATAATTTAGAACAAAACTAGACTGAGTCAGTTTATTTCATTGCTTCTCTACCAACACGGTGAGAAAAGGAGAAAAACCAACTCATTATCTGTGTCTAGATCTGAAAAAATAGAGTTGTCTAAGTTCTTTTATTTCATTTAAGGACAAAAATTATTTTACTCTTGTACTTAACTTCAATCTAGAACCTGTATGTTTTAGTCGTACTCAATTAGAGGAGATCAATCAGTAGTTTTAACAGCTCTGATAGCTGATCAAGCTCTGCACTGGTGGCAGCATGATGCTGCAGCTTCCCTCTCATCAGAGAACGTTCCTGGAGCTGGTTGGACGTCCTGAAGCTTCTTTTCTGCAGCTGAACTTCTCAGCTTAAAGTTCAGTCTGACTTAGTTTCCATCTATCAGAGATTGATGATGTTTAAACATGATTATAGCAGCTAGTAACAGATGACTCACCTTGGATCTGCTGCTCCAGGATCATTACTGAAGAAAATGCGAGGATGATCTTTGGACCCGTCACTCTTCATAGAAACACAGCTGGGTGATGGAGACTCTGCTCTGTTCTCCTCTGTGTTCATAGCTGTAACTGATGGTCTCTGCAGACATGAAGTCAATCTGAGAGGAAAACAGAGACTCTCAGTTAACATGTGGTTCAGTCCCAGTGTTCCCAGTTAGCTGCTCTCTGGTCTGTCCTGTAGAGCAGGAAGCTGATTCTATTCTCAGTAAATCTGACTGTTTATATTCAATCTTCTGTAGAGATGAGACACTGTGGAATGTTCTTACAATATGGGTCACAGAAAAATAAGTTCATAAGTTAAACAAACAGAATTGAATAAATTAGACAGTCGAATAAATATAGGCTAATACAATTATAGTTAAATGATTATTTGAACCCAAAGTAGATTTATTTTACATGCTAAATTTTGTCATTATACTAGTTTGACTGTAGAAGAATTTCTCCACTAGAGGGCGCAGGTGCTATATGTCAGCAAGGATGTTGCTTTTCTTCCCACTAATGAACAGCAAAGAAGAAAGCTCTAGAAAATGTAGTTCTATGTGATGTTGCTGATGCGGCAGTTCAGAAGAACCCGAACGTATTCCAGCATCCAGCTGCCATGCACGTGGCAGTGTCAGTTTCACTATAGCTCTGGTGAATTTCAATGGTGAAGTCCTCTGGAAATCTTCAATAATTGTTGTTGATTGCAGATGTGTCTAGTAGTTCCATTGATTTAGCTTGGAAAGCGGGGAGAATGGCGCAGGCTTACGCACCGTGACGTCACTGCCAATAAGTAGCGTACCTGCAACTACGCTGCCACTAGGGTGCCAGCAGAGCCTGCCACCCTAGTGGCAGCATAGTGGCAGGTGCCACTGGCCTCTTATTGGCAGATAAACTACTTCAATCCATCAAGTAAATGTGTCTTTATACAGTTTATTAAAGAATAAAAGCCCAACATTAAAACAATAATCTACTTAGAGCTACTATAAATAAGTTATTAGTCTAAAATCAGCTTCTGCAGCAGCAGAAACGCTGTCAGTGAGCGTGGAGCTGATGAGGCAGACTGTCAGCCTAGTGGCTGACGCATTGCATAGGCGCATTGCAGCTAATAGAATCTGAATCACATACCTGTTGATGCGGAAACTTTACTTTTTCAGTTTTCACAGTAGAATTTAAATCCCAGAGTTAGCAGCTACCGCTATGGTGTGGGTATGAGTCGCAATGACTGCTTGATGTTTTGTCTTGTAGAAAAATGCAGATAATCTTAAACGAAGAACTAGAATTTGTGACAAACGAGGTCCACAGCACAGCTGTTTGGAGACATTAGTTGGCTGCATGGTTGCCCGATCAAAATGCCGCAAATGTAAACCAACGGGTCAGAATAAAGGTTATAATTTATCCTGGCCTAATATCTATTCAACACACGTCTGTAGTAATTTAAGTTTGGGGATCAAATAAACGCATTGTGAGGATCTGAAAGCGTCAGAATCTGTAGAGTGTCACAGATTAACTTGTGATCCAGCAGGATCTGGAGGAATATGGGCTGTAAAACCCTCCATCTCCTGGGATGTTTGGATGTTATTATCTTATCCTCAGTTAGGGTTGTAGCAGGCTACTTTAAATTTTTAACTGTTATTGTTGATTATTTTTCTTACCGCAATTACGAACCTGTCATGATGTGTGACCATGTTCAGTCAGCTGTCATCTTATTCCCTTCTATTGTTTTGAGGACGCCACATTATTTGGTTTGCATACGCAGACTTAACACCCCAAAAATCGAAACAGCGTTTTCAACAAATAGACGCCAGAAGGTTGTTTTGACGACTATGCGCTATTAGTCTAAATTGTTTGCTTCACTGGTGCAATTACCGGGAACAGAAAAACTCCTCAGCACAAAGCGCTTCGTTCGCGAGGAAATGTTTGCGTCATTTCAAAGGATTGAGAAATAACATAATCTTGCCCATCTGTGGAAAATCTGTTGAAATAAAATGAGGGCATAAAGATATCTGTGGAGACGAACCCGCGGCCGACCTTGTTTTTATCTGCAAGGCGTCTGTTAACCTGCTGAGCTATTGATACGAACACTCCATCTGACCCCACCTGCGATGATGAACCTGTTGCGTGTGTCTGCTTTGCCTGTTGAAGAGCTGGTCTTAGATCAACTGGTGACAGTTAATGTTTCAGAGTCCGCTGATCGCTTAAAACATGTTTGAATTCCAGAATATCAGATATTATTACTATTTTTTCCTTCTTTACTCTTAGAACAGAATGGGGCCTCCCCGTTAAGAGATAGTTAGACAGTAGGTTATGCTATGCTATTAAAAGAAAAAATAATAACCAGATCTTTATTTTTTCGATCAGATATCTACCGTAAAATCTCCCTGTTTTATTTATTGATTGTTTGGCAGCAGTTAGCCTGGAGGCTGTGCTGCTTCTTTTAATGCTTTAGTACAGCAGGTTCTGCATTTGTTCGCCCCGATGCCCAAAATATCACATATATTCACACAATATATAAACTGAATTCAGAGATTTCACTCTTCCCCGCAGCAGTTATGTTATTTTGCTTTGTTCCTGCAACACATCTTAAACTTTAAAGACATTTATAACTCCTCTGGGAACGAGTTGGGCTGTAAGTAATTAGTTTCCCTCCATATAAACAGTCGGCGCTTTTCAGAAAAAAAAGAGGAAATTTTTATTTTCGCTCGTTTTAATTTACAAGACATACAGGACGACAAAAAAATGGAAAAAAAAATACACCGTTAGTTGTTCCCATTGACCTTTTATTGCACTGGCTGTTTTTACTTCTCATACAGCTTTCTGTGGTTTTTCTACTCGGTTCTTTCTCTCATCGCTGAGGCTCTGAAACAAACAGATAAACAACAGCAGGACAAGTTCCTCAAATCTCTGTGTGCGGGTTTGGAGAAAACCCTAAAACATGCTATATGCTTTCTAAATGCAATTAAATACCTTTGTGATGGTGACTTCTTCAAATTTCAACGTATTTCGTATCGATCAGATAACAAAATAATTTGTAGTTCTTAGAGTCTACACGAAGTTTTCTTCCTGTTTGAGGCGAGGGGTCCTGAAAAGCCCCGCCCACAGACACGTCTGCAAAAATCAGCGGTTTTCCAGCTGCCGTCACCAGTTGATCTGTCACACCGACCAGACACCGGAAGGGCTGGCAGTTATGCTGGGTTCTATATGAGCAGAGCAAACGGCTATGAAGCGCAGATAGAGCAGGTGGATTCACTTTTTAACAATCAGTGAATAAATAGAGATCAGAGGCGGAAGTGAGCGCGAGGACAGCGGTTGGAGAAAAGAGTTTTTCAGCGCGCGCCATGTTGTCTCACTGCGCTCGGTTTGGTTCCTGAGCGCAGTGAGACAGAAGGTCCAAATGTCGCTCTATAGGGTTCTGGTTCTGTCCTGCTGGATCCTTCCTCATCCACAGAGTTCCCTTCTTCCCTCCACCTCTCTGTTTATTAGTTCACAATGTGTTTAGTAGAAAGTGTCAGGACTCACCCTGCTGGA
>JAGKQL010000055.1:2293011-2332899 GCA_018398635.1 Cyprinodon brontotheroides | reverse complement strand
AGCGCGGTCTTGGGGGCTGAAAATACTAGGCTTTTACAGGCTTCTGAACCCAAAGCGCGGAGTTACAGATTAATTAGAGGGACGATGGCTGAGGCAATGCGAGCAAGGTACAGCTTCCACCAGATTCGGTGAGATCCTTATTTATCTACCAGAAGAACATCCCTGTTGTAAGGATATGAACATTTTCATGTCATGTTATTGTGACTGTGACGAATCCACCTGCACTTTCTCCAAAAACAACCTCTCTCTCTAACTTTCGCGCCACACACACACATTCCTGTTATACTGTGCTTGTGAGGACCAATTCAGCCCAGTAGCTCCATTTACTTAAAACACACAAGCTGTTCATTAAGTTACCTGCTGGCATATTGAGGGGTGCACACTTGGTATATTCAGTGGGGTTAACGTGTGTATGTGTGTGTGTGTGTGTGTGTGTGTGTGTGTGTGTGTGTGTGTGTGTGTGTGTGTGTGTGGGTGTATGCGTGTTGTATGTGTACGAGGACTTGTCATCTTCAGTCTGGCTGCGGCTTTGCTGGAGTTCAAACCCAGTTTGGTGTAATTGAATAAGTCAATGAAAAAAGAATTGTGTAAGAATTAAGTTGTAAAAATTATTTGTTTTGTACATCAATTGTTTGTGGAGGTAATATATGGACAAAACTGATTTATGAGAAAAATCAGAAATCACTGTTGACTGTTAAACTTATAATGAGGGCTGTGGGAAGAAAAGCGGCAATTAAATCATTACTGTTAAATTGTATGTATTGTCCCAATTGTTTATTTGAATTCTTATTCTGGATTTGAGTTGGAGACATACACTAGGCTCATATCAGCCCCACCAAAAATATTTTTCACCAGCCGCCACTGCCGTCACAGTGATCAAAATCATCACTGTTACTGTTATTATATAGTTTATTAAATCATTACTGTTAAATTATATTTAATTTCCAATTGTTTATTTGAATTCTTATTCTGGATTAGTTGGAGACATACACTAGGCTATATCAGCCCCACCAAAAATATTTTTCACCAGCTGCCACTGCAGAGGGTCCATCTTCTCAGCCATGCTTCAGCGGGCAGGTGTGCAGTTATACGTACGCTGCAGTCAGTGGCTTTGACGAGCAGGACAAAGGGGAAGCTGTGGTCAACTAGCTTCCAGAAAAATCCATCGACATAGGGACCCCTTTTTTATCATTCTGCTTCATTCTATCTCTATTCTCCTACTCTGCAGAATCTGTTAGTTCAATCTCTAACGTTCTGCTCTCACTACTTTTTTTCAGAGTAGCTTCATGCGTGTGACTCCATCCTGAAGAGAAATATCAGCTGTGCTGCTGCCATTAACACTATTGTTTATAGATGTTTGAGCCCGGCCCATTTTTCAGTGCAGTCCTGTTTCTCTGAGTGAGGCTAACTGTATGTGCTCTCTGAGATGGGAGCTGGTTCAGAGCTCATCCACCTGGCTGTGTGTTTCCTTGACGGTTTTTCCTCTCCACTGTCGCTACAAGCAACCTTGGTGTGAGGGGTTACCTTTGAGTCAATGAGTCGATGCATCTGGTTTTCCCTAAATAGAAAACTTTGAATAAATTTCACTGTATGATCAGGTTGAAAGTGCCTTGAGATGACATGTATTGTGAAATAGTGCTATATAGATGAACTGAATTGAACTGAATTGACTGATCACAAGAACCTATAGCACCTGAAGTCTGGTAAGAGACTTGACCCCAGACAGGCAAGGTGGGTACTCTTCTTTTTTTTTTTTTTTTTGTCTTACATGCCTTGGGCTAAGAATCTAAAACCTGGCACACTGTCCAGGGTATTTGAGGAGGACAAGGAGTGTTCCAGTGGTACAGAGGAGGTGCTAGGCGCTCTGTAACTATCAGCCCCAAGAATCCTGTCAAAAGGAACATCTGTTTGTTCCTGAGGTTCTGAGAAAAAATGGATTTAGATTTCTGCCATCATTCTGGTTTATTTTGCCATCCTGGTGTAACCGGAACAATCGGGGTTATTTTGACACAATTGTCGGCCTTCTCTGTCCACTGATGGTAGTTTGTGGCAGTTTGGCCCCATTGTAATCAAGCCAAAACCTCCTGAAGACGCCCTTCCTGCTTACTACGACCACTACTGATTCCGTCCCAATCCTGGTCCAATATTTCCATGGATTTTATCACCAGTTCACTCAATTCCTAAGGCAATACTGTTATTCTTAATATCATCGACAGGTTTTTCAAAATGGTCCATTTGGTTCCGCTGCCCAAACTCACGTCAATTAAATGGGAGGTTCTCAGCCTTCATCGTCTCCTGACAGACATAGTCTCAGACAGAGGTCCCCAGTTTGTGTCCCCAGTTGGTGCTGATGTCTGTTCTGACCGTTCATTTTAATCACCTGTTTATCCCTGCCCAGTACTCATTAGTGATTATCTGATCCACCTGCTTGAGTATATATTTAACCAGCCTTCAGACCAGTCATCAGTGCCAGATTATTCGAGCCTGTGAAGAGAGTTCTCTAGTGCATCTGTGTTTCTGATTGCCCGATCCTGGCCTCTGGACCTCTGATTCTGCCTGTCCCGATACAGATCCTTTTGACTCCGTTCTGGATTTACCTTCGGCACTTCTTCGGACCTCTAATCTTCTAGCTCTGACTACCGAGCACGCCTTCATCACTGGGTTTGACTTCACCCTCTGGATCATCCCACCATCCTTCATCTGCTCGTGGCAACAGCCGTGTTTTGTTGGCAGCTGGGCCTAACCTAATCCTCTTGGCTTGGACTGAACTATAGCACCAGAGGTTCCTGCCAGAGACGCTGATGCTGTTAACTGTAGTCTTCTAATAAACAATTTGAGAAATCTGTTTGTCCGCCTTAAATAATTGTTCCAATTGTTTCAAACTTTGACAGATTTATTACTTTCTTCCTACAAGTCCAGTAAGAACAAAGGAGCAGTGACTGTTTAAACCTTTTATTATACACAGCAGTGAAATTAATAATGATACATATTCAATTGTTTAAGAGAAATCCTCCTGATTTAAACATAAAGATTTTTTTCATGCAAATGTTATGATGTTAAGAACTTTTATTTGTTTTGAAAGTGAAGAATGTACAAAATAATAAAAATAACCGAGAGAAAAAAAAGGTATCTGGTTTAAGACAGATTAAATCCAAATGTGTTGGAAATGAGATAAACCCGTTATCTAAAGATGGAAAGACTGATACCTGCCAAAAGTCTTAGCTTTAGCTCCACAGCTGGCATAAAAATCTGAGCCTCCTTAAATGTTTTGCTAAATATAACAGTATAAAAATTAATTCAGCCCCATTTCTTTTTATTGTCATTCTCCCAAAAATACTATGCTTCTCTTAAAAACTAACTGGAGCTAAAATGTATTCCTTCTTCGGTTCTAAACTCTGTTCAGCTTCCTGTTTGTTTACTCAACTTGAATTTACCTCTGAAACCCTTTCATTCCTAGTGTTCATTTTCCTGTTATCGTTAATTACAAAATTTGACCATGATGTAGTGTTGAAAATGAAATTAAGCTTATTTTCCCATTTCCAGTGTGTAATATGTATAACTGAGTATATTTAATAACTGAGTTTTGAATAAATATTTTAAAGCCCTTAAAATTTCCTCCTATATCCGTGTAAGATAGTGACAACAACCCTGGTTATAAGGATCACCTAGCTCAAAAACTCAGTTACTCATAAGGGATGAAATCATAGCTTGTGGAATATTTATGTCCGAGATGACAGGTCTGTCTTCCCAACACTTCCTCTCAAACAGATGCTTGTTGGGGTCATAGGTTTAGTTGTGGTTTAGAGGACCCAAATGCAGAGGCAGAGAGGCTGAGGTGATTTCTTGCAGTTTAATAGTTAATAAAACAATAGAGGCAAAAATCCAACTTAAAATGTTACACAGACCAGAACCATGGAGACATCAGGGGGAAACAATCGCAAGGAGCCAGGGTAAGATGAGGTATGATGACAACAACGACAATAAACCAGCGATGACAAAGAACCAGCAAAGAGTGACAGCAGAGGAGAGTATTTATGGATGACTGAACAAAGGCAGGGCTAACGAGCAGATAAGGAGCAGGTGTGAGTGGAGACAATGAGGAAGCCAAGGGGAAAGGAAAATAAGAGGGTAACAGAGGACAAACAAAAACCTGAGAACTAAAATATATCCAAAAAATAAAACAAAATAGGAATTAAACCGATAAAACTAGAAAACATGGAGCAAAGTAAAACATTACAGAATCAAGACCGTGACAGTTGGAGTTGTTTGGGTGAACTTCCACTAATATTGGAACAGGACCAGTTAATTATCTGTATCCTGGCCGTCTGTCCAGATCACAATCACCTGAGAAGACACAAGAACTTGTACTGTTGTCCTCCCCCCAGAAAACTCTATTCTGTTGGTTCTTTTTGACTGAATATAGAGTCAGTCACGAACCTTGTCGGTTTTAACACATTTATATCGTCTAATTATTTAGGCTAGAAAAAAGGTAAATAATTATCAGAAATATAGACTCACTGACAACTGGGTAATTGACATGTTAAATGTTAAACTAAAACTTTAAAGTGCATTCCTCAGTTTTCTACTTTTTTTTTTTTTTGATCAAAATCACAAATCCTTTAAAACATTTCACTCCATTAAAAAGTTTGCCTCTGCTCCTCTGTAGCATAATTTTCATATTTTTAACCACCTTTTTCAAAATGCAATTAAAATGTGTCTTTGAGAACCTCATCATTGCATCAACTCAAAAGTCCAAAATCGGAAATGTGTCTTTTTTGTGTTCCAAATGTTTTTATATTTTATGTTACAGAAAACAAAAAAGCTAGAAGAAATCCTTGACATCAATAAACTCAACATTAACTATAAAATATGTCATTTCTATTGGGAAGGAATACTGCTGAATTCTCCCAGCTACTTTTAAAGATATTTTAAAGTTGTTGTTTCTTTGTGTCATTGTCAGGATGATTCCTTGTTAGAACTGACAACAGCGGAACTGTGGTACCTAAGTGGTCCACGCCATGCTGATGAAGGCAGCAGCTCCAGGTTTGGATCTGATAGATCTGCGTCTCCGAGGTCCATCACACATCTGCAAGATAAAGAGAAACAGAAAGAGAAAGAAAGGAAAGTGGTTACGGATTTAGGTTTGGAGAAAATGTCTTTCATGTTGTGTGTTTGACTTTAAGGCATACCGGGACGCAGCTGTTCTCCTGTTTGACACACAGCTGCAGTTTACAGTGCAGGTAGACCTCAGCAGAGCTTCCAGAGAACTGGAACATGTTGAAGGAGAAGTAGTTGGAGGTTCCCTCTCCGTTTCCTTCCACCTTCACCGTCTGGTCCTCAGAGTTTGGACAACTGCCCACAAAAGTGAAAACAATCTTAGTTTAATGGTCAGATTAGAGAGATTATAAAGGTCGTCATGACTGGATCTCAGCAGCAGTCTCACCCATTCTTAATCAGGTAATATTTGCGACCATCAGTGGGGGAGGCCTGGTCTGTTGCCCAGCAGGAGTCGGTTACCACAGCAACCAGGTTTTCCTCCAGGCCGTCGGTGTCCAGCTCCACCCAGACCTTCTGGTTGAGTTGTATTTCTGTGTTTGAATCCACAGCTTGTGTTCGGCCGGCGTCAGCGTAGGCCTTCATCGTCAGAGAGTAATTCCAAGGTCCGGATGAGATGAATTGGACCACAGAGCTGAAGGTAACCCACACAGATCCATTGGTTTCATTGTTTAGAAGAAAGGAAACTTTTCTCATGTCTAACCAAAATGTTGATTCACATACGTTTTTTTTCTAAACCATCTGGATAATTAAGCTTAAATCAAAATAAGCAGTTGTTCATATTCTATTTTTGATTATGTAGTCTTTGGTCAACTCATTGTATATTGAAAGGATATTGACTGGACACAAATTCCTTCCATATTACTGCTCTATTCTGTTTTCTTCTAGTTTAAGATGACTGCCCATTTTTTTGCTCATTTCCTATTAAACTGGATTGCTGTTCTCCAGTTCTCATCTGAAGGGAAAAAAATGTATAATCGTTTTCTTGTATCCCTGAAAAGAAACACAGTAACAATAGCCTCCACCTCTTTACATTTTCTGCAGAACACCTGCAGATACTCATGCACATGGAGAAAGCCCTCTAAAATGTATTATCATGTCAGGAATCCAGTTTGTATGGTCTGTTTTTTGTTTCCTTTCCTCCTCCACCAGGTGGTGCCCCATCCTCATTGGGCCTCCCTGCACACCTGCAGCTCGTTGCCTCATTACCTGTGGAGTGTTCTTAAGCTGCTGACTGCCACTACCTCGATGCCAGAGTGTTTGCCAATACTGGGTACTCTAGCCATGCTTAGTTTAGCAGAGTCTAACCTGAGTTTTAGTTTTGGGTACTTTAGCCAAGCTGAGTTTGCTGAGTCAAACCAAGTTTTTGTTTACCTGAGTTTTAATCTTGCTGTTTTTTGTCTTTGCCTCTCGGCAGGAAGTCATCCTGCAAACTGGATGTTTCGGACCTTCTCTCCCGGAAGGATCCTCTGAGAACCAAACTGAGCTGAGGATTCAAGTTTGTAATTTGGATCAACCTTTTCCCCCCAAGAATTGTCTGGGGCTTCTCTCTAAGCAGGGGATTCATCTCCACAATAACCCGTTCAAGTACCGCAGGGAATCTATGTGGCAGTCAGCTTCTCGGTTCACCAAGGATCAACCGCAGTCTGGGTAAACCCTGTCCGCCCACCATCAAACAAGACAATCACTGGAACATCCCACACCGACTGGATTCAATAAAAGACACCTTTTTCTGGAAACTTGAGTATGCAACCAATTCCTCCTCTTCAAGTCAAATAATCTAATTTCCCACTGAGCATGAACTAACCGCAGTGTCTTCCCCTCACTTTCCAGTTCCGGTTTCCGGACAGTGTTCAGAGCAGCACTGGACTCATCTCATTATACTAAATAAACCTGTTAAACTTTTCCCTGGTCTCTCTGTTTGGTCTTCTGCATTTGGGTCAGACCTTTAATTAAATCATGACATATCATTTGGCAAAAAATGTCCAACAGGCAGTTTATATTAGGGCATCCAGGACTCCAACTTGGCTTTGAACTCCAGAATAGCCCAACAAAAATAATCAACCGCTGGTTTTCCTCAGCCGACCACTGTACATTCTTTTCTACCATGCGTGCAATGGTAACAATGCTTTTCCGTTGTTTGCCTTTTTCTTCCTCTCACACCGAACACTTACCCTAATACTGTTTTTTGATGTTGTTTTATGACAAAAAAAACCCTGTTTAAATTCCCCAACTACAGTGGGGTAAAAAAGTATTTAGTCAGCCACCAATAGTGCAAGTTCTCCCACTTAAAAAGATGAGAGAGGCCGGTAATTTTCATCATAGATATACCTCAACTATGAGAGACAAAATGAGAAAAAAAATCAGAAAATCACATTGTCTGATTTTTAAAGAATTTATTTGCAAAATATGGTGGAAAATATAAGTATTTGGTCAGTTACAAACAAGCAAGATTTCTGGCTCTCACAGACCTGTAACTTCTTCTGTAAGAGGCTCCTCTGTCCTCCACTCGTTACCTTCATTAATGGCACCTGTTTGAACCCGTTATCAGTATAAAAGACACCTGTCCACAACCTCAAACAGTCACACTCTAACTCCACCATGGCCAAAACTAGAGAGCTGTCAAAGGACACCCGAAACAAAATTATAGACCTGCACCAGGCTGGGAAGTCTGAATCTGCAATAGGTAAACAGCTTGGTGTGAAGAAATCAACTGTGGGATCAATTATTAGAAAATGGAAAACATACAAGACTACTGATAATCTTCCTCGATCTGGGGCTCCACGCGCAAGATCTCACCCGTGGGGTCAAAATGATCACAAGAACAGTGAGTAAAAATCCCAGAACCACCACGGGGGACCCTAGTGAATGACCTGCAGAGAGCTGGGACCAAAGTAACAAAGGCTACCATCAGTAACACACTACGCCGCCAGGGACTCAAATCCTGCAGTGCCAGGCGTGTCCCTCTGCTTAAGCCAGTACATGTCAAGGCCCGTCTCAAGTTTGCTAAAGAGCATTTGGATGATCCAGGCGATGACTGGGAGAATATCATACGGTCAGATGAAACCAAAAATAGAACTTTTGGTAAAAACTACTTTCGTCGTGTTTGGAGGAGAGAATGCTGAGTTGCAACCAAAGAACACCATACCTACAGTGAAGCATGGGGGCTGGAAACATCATGCTTTGGGGCTGTTTTTCTGCTAAGGGACCAGGACAACTGATCCATGTGAAGGAAAGAATGAATGGGGCCATGTATCGTCAAATTTTGAGTGAAAACCTCCTTCCATCAGCAAGGGCATTGAAGATGAAACGTGGCTGGGTCTTTCAGCATGACAATGATCCCAAACACACCGCCGGGTAACGAAAGGAGTGGCTTCGTTAGAAGCATTTCAAGGTCCTGGAGTGGCCTAGCCAGTCTCCAGATCTCAACCCCATAGAAAATATTTGGAGGGAGTTGAAAGTCCGTGTTGCCCAGCGACAGCCCCAGAACATCACTGCTCTAGAGGAGATCTGCATGGAGGAATGGGCCAAAATACCAGCAACAGTGTGTGAAAACCTTGTGAAGACTTACAGAAAACATTTGATCTCTGTCATTGCCAACAAAGGGTATATAACAAAGTATTGAGATGAACTTTTGTTATTGACCAAATACTTATTTTCCACCATATTTTGCAAATAAATTCTTTAAAAATCAGACAATGTGATTTTCTGGATTTTTTCTTCTCATTTTGTCTCTCATAGTTGAGGTATATCTATGATGAAAATTACACGGCCTCTCTCATCTTTTTTAGTGGGAGAACTTGCACTATTGGTGGCTGACTAAATACTTTTTTGCCCCACTGTAGCTGTTATAACAAAAACATGAATAAATATTATCATTGAAGGATTCCTACTTTAATTGTTGCCACATTATTCCTTACACCCATGTCTAACTTAAGTTAACTTATGATAAGCATTGATTGACAGCAAGTCTAAGATTATCTGGTAAATACAGTCATGATCTGAAAGAGCCGTTATGATGATGTCCTCCAAATATGCTGGATAATCCCAGCAATAAATTCTCTATTGCTCATAAAAAAACAGTGATATGATAACCACATGCCATGTCCAGTGAATACACAGCCTCTGTACCTTATTTGTATCTTTTTTTTACTTTTCAAAAATCAAATTTTATATTTAGGACATTGTTAGAAACCAGACCTATCTGACTATACAGTTGAATACAGCTGACAGTGGCTGTCTGTCTTATTACAGAAGGGCCTCTAGTGACAAAAGGAAGTATGGCAAGAATGAAGAGAAAAATTTGCCTTTGATTTTTTTTTACTTACCTTTCAGGGCAGGAAATAAAACAAGGAAAAAAAACTTAAAACATTTTTAGTTGTTTTTTTTAGGAAAGTTGTTTTGCTAAAGACAATAATTTAACCAAATGATTTAAGCTGTAGATATTTAGCCAATGTCTGTATATGAAGATGATGCTGAAAAAAATGAAATTATGTTGCTTCCCTTTCGAGAATCTGGGTCTAATAAACTCGAAGGAGGTGACCAAATGTATTTATGATTTGTTCTTTTTTATATATAGAAAGGAACTAACTTCATTCTTAACGACATGTAAACAGCCACAACACACCTGGACTTGATTCTGAAGGCCACAGTCTGTATATCAGGATCAGTGTGAGTGCAGGAGAAGTCGATGGAAACCTGGTCTTGGCGGGTAATGCCATCAGAGGAAAGGTTCTGGGTCATGATGGTGTTTTTGTAGACAGTTTGGCTGTTGTTTTTCTGAAGATTGAAGCACGAAAATGTTTGAAATACTATTGTTTAACAATTTCAGGGTTGGAACTAAACCAGAACCTGAACTGGAGAAAATACACTGATTGATTTAAACTATAATGATCTAGAGGAGTGAGAACCCACCGTGATTTCAGTCCCACATAGGTTGGAGCTGTTGAAGCTGAAAGTCACCATGTGGCTCTGCTCATCCACCTGTCCTCTGCAGGTCGCCTCTTTCAGCTGTAAGGCAGAGTAGTCGAGGCCTTTTTCCTCCAGGAGACAACCGACCAGAGTCAGAGAAGCAGAGTTCAGACTGCAGACCGGTGAGTCACCTGAAGGTTACAGTGTTGGTTAGGAAAATCCCAGTTAGAGGGTTTGCTCCAATCATTCAGACCTGTCTTTATGGTGTCACAGCTGTCATACCCAAAGAGTTGGTCTCTCTGTACTTGGAGGCAAAAATGGCTTTACAGAGGCAGCCAGTTTCTCCACCAGCAGTCTTCTCTCCACAGAACTCATGATCGCTGCAGGTCCTGTCCTGGCAGAAGGCCCTAGGGGGCGCTGCAGAGCAACATTCATCATATATTAAGCTGAAAATGGTAAACTTCTTCAGAACAGATGAAGACAATCAGGTCTCACAGCACTCAGCCTTGGACCTCCAGTCCCCCAGGGTGCTGTTGCTCCTCATGCTGCAGGCTCTGGCGTAGGCCTCCAGGAACTGACACCTGAGGCCGTCCAGATCAGGATAGCTGCACAAAGTGTCTTTGCAGGCGGCGATGTGGGGCTCTGGGTCAATGTCACAGGATGTAAAGGGTGCCTCCTTTAGGATGTTACAGCTGCTCCACATGTAGAAAGAAACATGGAGAACATAGATGATGGGGAAAGAGATTTATCTCCCATCAGAGCTCAGGTCACATGATATTAAAGATGTGATGTAACATGTAGTTTCCCACAGAGATCAGAGTTAAACACACAGATGTTTCTGAATGAATCTGCTCACCAATCAGACATCTTGGTGCAGTTGATCAAACTGTCACTGGTGTCGGCGTGCTGCTTCTCACAGCTAGGGGGCGACACACAACAAGGTCAGGACTGATTCCTGAGCAGATGTAGAGTCCACTCATCCAGCAGCAGCAGTCAGTGAGGAGGTCTTACCTGGAGGAGTTGTCCTCAGAGAGCCTCTCTTCACTCAGAGACCTGCTGGAGTTTCCACACAGACCCTGTGGAGACTGTCCAGGTGGTCTTGGATAGGATCAGGACACAATGAGAGTCAAACTGGAGGAACACAGCAGCTGAAACAAGGACAGCAGAGTTTAAGTTCATCATGACCCAAACCTGACCAGTGTTCTGTACCTTCCAGGTGGATCTGTGTGGTGGAGCCATCAAAGAAGACAGAAGCAGTGAAGTCTGAGAGCGTCACCTTGGCAGTGACTCCAGTTTGGTCCTTAGAGAGCTGCACGCCGTGAACAGTCTGAACCGAGCTGTTGAGGTTCAGCTCTGAGTTGTTCAGCTGGTTCACAAAGAGACAAAGTGGAGGAAACACTGAGGGGAACGTTTCAAACCCAAAACCTGACTGTTTCTATGGCAACAACCACTAAGTTTAGCAGCATTCAGAGAGCTGATGCCACTGAGGAAACCAGAGACACCGTCAGGATCAAACTACTCTCTGATCTATGACCTGTGTCTGCAGGCGACTCACCACAACTCTGCCTCCTTGGTTCAGACCAATGGCCTGTCCTGCCAGTTGCAGCGTCCCACTGTCCAGGAGGCTCACATCTTTACGATGGCGCTCCTGGAAGTTGGCCAGAACCTGGAAGCCTGGTGCTGATGGGATCCTCAGCAGAGAGTATGAACAGCGATCCTTCACAGAGTTCTGCTGGCCGTGGAAGTCGATGACAGCGGAACCCGTCACCGTGCAGATGGCGTCCAGAAAACTGCTAAAGGAGGCAGATAAAATAAAGTCTATTAATAAATGACAATACCTCATATTTATATTGTGGTGGCTTTCAATGGTAGAATGTCAAAAATCAGGAAACCTTCAGTCGATCATCTGATTGCCCCAGGACGGGAGTAGAAGCATTTATTTCAAAGATCAAATTGACATGCTGTCCACTTATCGAGCGCTGAACATTTCAACAGAACACATCTGGCTTTTCTCAACTCTCATTCAAATCTGGGCGTTTATATAGTTTCAACATTGCACTGTGTGGATGTATGTGCAGGACTGGACACTCTGAAGAATTTCCTGGAAGTACTTGGCCTGTGACCCGATTGCGTGCGAGTGGGCCTTAAAGACCCTGTTTTCACCAAGACTTGTACTTGACTTCCAGCCTGTGAACACACTGTTACTGCCAAGATATGTACGTGGCTTCCAGCCTGCTTGCTCTGTGTTATCAATTATTGTGAGCTTAAGGTCACAATAACCTAAGGCAACACAATTTGCTTCTACATTCCCTCCTGTAGTTCATTGAAAATGAAGTACTAATGAGATTTTGCATAGTGATGGTAATATTACGCAACTAAGTGCACTTACGTGTATGTGAAGTTTAAATGAAACGGTATCTAAGTGTTACCAACGCAGCCCAGTATGGATGCAAGTTGAGAAAAACAAATTAAATGAAAATTAAAGTGTCATGATTAATAACAAAACTAAAGTGAATAACAAAACAAAGTGAATATTACTGAACCTTCAAAGAAAGATCATCATTTTCCACATGGCCATGATTCGATTAGTATGGGATCGAAAACCCCTTATTCATCCTGTGGGCATCTTACTCTTTCATTTCATACTCATGTAAGAGGAAACTATCCCATCGACCCATGCTTCCCCCAAACATCCATCCTTCCTCCGGCGTCGGCCGTAGCACAAATCGCATCCTGACCATGATACTCACGATGATCTGTGAAACCAACACTGTTTGAACCCTTCAACCCAATCTTGATATTACTTAATATGTGAAAGGTAACTATTCAAAACATTTCAAATAACTCGAACTTAGTTATAGTGTGTCATAGTATATGAGGCTAGGTAAATGAAAGGAAACAAAAAATAAGAAAAAAAGAATAAGTAAGTCAGTCAGTCAGTAGTCTGAGTCCCCAGTCCTCTAAACAGCCGCCCATGTATAGCTTACCATGTAAAATAATAAGACAGTAATACATTTTATAATGCACGCCATACAAATATTGCTACCCCAAGATCTGTGAATAGATTACATGACATTAGATGGTATGGGTTTAGACCAAGAGGTGATGCTCTATGGCAAAGGGCAGTTCAGAAACCATGGTATAATTGGTTATCACTTTATGATATTTGACAACTTTTCAACCCAGAATGTCTAAACATATGACACAGTTAAGCCTTTCGTTGGAACGAGCAAACGGACACTTTTTCACAGCAGTCAGGCACATGCAGATTTAGAAAATGTGACGCAGCAAGCAATAAAAGGTGAAGCAGACGTCTTTTGCAAATTTAATAGTGATCACTTTCTTTCTTAGTTTAATCTTAAATGTTTTTTAGATTTATTTATCCAATTCTTTTCTCTGTTAACTTTATCTCTTTATATTTTAGACTCTTGAATACCTACCTTATTGCCTCGGGACACTGTTTTCAGCCGAATTAAATTACAGTGAGTGATTAAGCAGATCCGATTACAGATCTGATGGAAGTTTTAAATTTGAACAGATGTTTTAGTGTGCACTTAGATTTCTTATCACCAAACACTCTTGCAAACAGCACCAGTCATATAATCACACGTTCACCTCAGAGCTCTTAGACATTCATACCATTACATGCCATGGCAATTAATCGGTTGTGCACAGAATTCTTTAACTTCATAGACCCAAGCAGCCAATTTAAACTAATTTGCATGTACTTTTCAACTCTTTTATCAACTTTTCGGTCTGACAACATCAACACAGAGCCAAGCTGCCCTGCTATTTCTTTCTCCGGAGATAAGCAACTTCAACAACTGAGATCTCAATATAGTCCTCTAGACTCAGGCCTTTTCTCAACAACAACAGTCGAACTGCAACTCGGCGACATGTTCTAGGAAATTTATTTCCTCACTAGAATGAGATATACATAATAGTTGCATCATTCATAATGATACATCACTTATAATCAGTGACCGCCAGTTTCCACCAATTTCTATGAAGTTATGGTGCAATCTCGCTTCAGCAGATTACTATTAATCATCAGATAATCCGAGCCAGTTCTTGACAGCTACTATTTGTCTCAAGATGCCAATTTATGCTGCAGAAAACATCCAGTGGCAAACATACAATCGCCTGATACAGTTAGATGTGCGGGTAGCTTCCAAACAGCTTAAGTGATCTGCTTTATATCAGTCATTAAAATAGGAGCAAGGGATTTAACTCACCGTCTCCTGATGACTTTCTTCAGTGATCCTGAAGTTGGAGGGGGCCCCACAGCTCACTCCCGCTGGCTGGAAGCCTCCGCACGTTAATGGTCCCGGTTCTTTTCTCAGCCAGGCCAATGCACCAAATGTGGTGGCTTTCAATGGTAGAATGTCACAAATCAGGACACCTTCAGTCGATCATCTGATTGCCCCAGGACGGGAGAAGAAGCATTTATTTCAAAGATCAAATTGACATGCTGTCCACTTATCGAGCGCTGAACATTTCAACAGAACACATCTGGCTTTTCTCAACTCTCATTCAAATCTGGGCGTTTATATAGTTTCAACATTGCACTGTGTGGATGTATGTGCACGACTGGACGCTCTGAAGAATTTCCTGGAAGTTCTTGGCCTGTGACCCGATTGCGTGCGAGTGGGCCTTAAAGACCCTGTTTTTGCCAAGACTTATACTTGACTTCCAGCCTGTGAACACACTGTTACTGCCAAGATATGTACGTGGCTTCCAGCCTGCTTGCTCTGCGTTATCAATTATTGTGAGCTTAAGGTCACAATAACCTAAGGCAACACAATTTGCTTCTACAATGTCAGCAAAATAAATCAGCAGGTTCAGTTTGTTCCTTCTGGTGTTTCGTCCCATGAAGCTGGAAGACTTTAGACGTTAATTCTGGTTTAAACATCGCTCTGTTATCTGTTGAATACAACAGCACACATGTCTACATTTTCCTGAAAAGGTCCAACTATTCTGCCTTCATCAGTTGTGGCCCATAAATCTGTCTCTATTTCCTCCTCTGTCAGAAGGAATGGGACAAAATTCCAGCAAAATCATGTGAGAAGCTTTTTTATCCTTTAAGAATCGTTTTCAATAAATTCAGCTGCTGCATGGAAGATCAGCTTATTTAGCAATGACCTTTATGGCTTCTTCTCCTACTGGAAGCTTTTTTTTTTATTTTTTATTTATTTGTTGTTGTTTTTATACAGAAACCCCAGATCAACACTGTTCTAACTTCCACTGAATCAACCACCTCTCCTTCCTCTGTAAAACCATTGGATCTATCTGTCTGGGAGTCTGGCTGCTATCCATATACAGTGGGGCAAAAAAGTATTTAGTCAGCTACCAATACTGCAAGTTCTCCCACTTAAAAAGATGAGAGAGGCTGGTAATTTTCATCATAGATATACCTCAACTATGAGAGACAAAATGAGAAAAAAAATCCAGAAAATCACATTGTCTGATTTTTAAAGAATTTATTTGCAAAATATGGTGGAAAATAAGTATTTGATCAGTTACAAACAAGCAAGATTCCTGTCTCTCACAGACCTGTAACTTCTTCTTTAAGAGGCTCCTCTGTCCTCCCCTCATTACCTTCATTAATGGCACCTGTTTGAACCCGTTATCAGTATAAAAGACACCTGTCCACAACCTCAAACAGTCACACTCTAAACTCCACCATGGCCAAAACTAGAGAGCTGTCAAATGACATCCGAAACAAAATTATAGACCTGCACCAGGCTGGAAAGTCTGAATCTGCAATAGGTAAACAGCTTGGTGTGAAGAAATCAACTGTGGGATCAATTATTAGAAAATGGAAAACATACAAGACCAATGATAATTTTCCTCGATCTGGGGCTCCACGCAAGATCTCACCCCATGGGGTCAAAATGATCACAAGAACGCGTGAGTAAAAATCCCAGAACCACACGGGGGGACCTAGTGAATGACCTGCAGAGAGCTGGGACCAAAGTAACAAAGGCTACCATCAGTAACACACTACGCCGCCAGGGACTCAAATCCTGCAGTGCCAGACGTGTCCCCCTGCTTAAGCCAGTACATGTCAAGGCCCGTCTCAAGTTTGCTAGAGAGCATTTGGATGATCCAGACGATGACTGGGAGAATATCATATGGTCAGATGAAACCAAAATAGAACTTTTGGTAAAAACTCTACTCGTCGTGTTTGGAGGAGAGAGAATGCTGATGTATCCCTCTGGGTTCCCAGAAATGTGTGTTATTGTTGTTTTAAAAATGACAAGGCTAACAAATTTAATGTCGGTATATTAATATCTTAAAGTAAGATATAATAATATCCAAGACTTATGGTGGGAGAAAAATAACTTAAAAAGTCAAAGTAAAAGACTGGTTAATATGTGGTGTTCTGTTTCTTTAAGAGAGAACAAGTATGGTATAGTTTATATGGAAAGCACACCTCAACACGAGGTGTGACAGACAAGGATGCTGTGTGGACCTTTGCTATTGGGCAACTGCATTTCTCCTAAAATCTGATTGGCCGGGAGGCGGGACAAGAGGGGAGCGAAAAGAAAAAGAGAGAAAAAAGAGAGGATTATAGCGCGTGCGGAAAGGACGTCGGGGAGGAGACTTGGCGGAGTGCCGCTGGAACTTTGAGTGAGCCGTGGTGTGAGAAAAGTTTGCTCACCCGTGCAACTACTGAGTGGTTGGAGGACCGAGTAAGGACGGCTGACGGACTGAGAGTGACGCGTTCGGTGAGCTGAAACGGAGGGTTGCCATGGAGACGGTGGAGTGAGCTGGAACGGAGAGTTGCCAAGGAGACGGTGGATCCGGAGCGACCTGCTGCACCGGCGGTGGGTTGAGGTGTGGATTTTACTCGCCTTCGCGGATAAAGGAGTGCTGGGTTCGACTGCTGTCAGGAGACAGGAGTCGTCGGGAGCTTACCTTCATCAGTTGGGTCGAGGTTTGGATTTTCTTCACCTTCGTGGATAAAGGAGTGCTGGGTTTTACTGCTGTCAGGAGATAGGAGTCGTTGGGAACCTACCTTCATCATCTAATGAGGTGTGAAGGTCCAGATCAAGGTGTGTTTATTAGTCCAGAACATCACAGCGATGGATGCTCCCTCTAGCTTTTTTTTCCGCCTGGAGAGGAAGCACGGTCAGAGGAAGCTGATCCACTCTTTGCTGTCGGACACGGGGCAACAACTGAGCGAACCGGGTCAGATCAGGGAGAGGGCTGTGGGTTTTTACCGTTCTCTGTTCCGGAGCAAATACAAAGAGAACGAGGATCTGTTCCGGGAGTTCTGCACTGAACTACCCCAGGTCTCTGAGGAGACCAACACCGAGCTGGAGCGTCCCCTGGAGCTCCAGGAACTCCACACAGCCCTCCTCGGCATGCAGGGCCAGAGGTCCCCTGGCATTGATGGACTCACCGTCGAGTTCTTCAAGGCCTATTGGGACCTTCTGGGAAAAGACCTGCTAGACGTCTGCAGGGAGAGTCTGGTCGCCGGTTCGCTCCCCTTGTCTTGCCGCAGGGCGGTCATCACCCTGCTGCCCAGAAAGGGTAACCTGCAAGACGTCAAGAACTGGCGCCCCGTGTCCCTCCTCTGTACCGATTACAAGATCCTCTCCAAGGCTCTGGCGGTGAGGCTGGGAAAAGCTATGGAGCAGGTCATCCACCGAGATCAGACCTACTGCGTCCCCGGCAGGTCCATGGAAGACAACGTCTACCTGATTCAGGATGTTTGCTGTGGTCTCCGGTTCATTGGGTTTACAAGGCGGCTTGATTTTATTAGATCAAGAAAAGGCGTTTGACCGCGTTGAGCACTGCTTCCTCTGGAAAACCATGAGGGGGTTTGGGTTCAGCGAGGGTCTCATCGCCAAGATCCAGGTACTGTACAGTGGCATAGAGAGTTTGCTGAAGATCAGCGGTGGCCTGTATTGCTCGCTTTTTAGGGTGTGTAGAGGCGTCCGACGGGAGCTCTTGGCGGCTCGGGGATGCTCACAGTGCTCTCCCTGGAACCCCTCCTTCCAGAAAATGCGTTCGAGGTGTTTACGGTCTGGTTTTACCTGGTTTTACTAATCATATGGTTTTATCTGCCTCACGCTGGCGATGACATTTGTTTTGTTGTTAAGGATCAGCGGGGCGTCTACTTGCTTTTAACCCGAGGTAACTGAAAAGTTTTCAGTCTTGTCCGCCGCAAGGGTGAACTGGGCAAAGAGCGAAGCCCTGGCGCGTCTGAGAGTGGTCCGTCAGGCTCCCAGTTCTCCCTCGAGGGTCTGGTGTGTGTGGAAAGAGGGGCGGTTTTTAAGTGCCTTGGAGTGTTTTTTAGGCAGTGAAGCAATTTTAAAGAAAAACTGGGAGGAAGTGAAAGGAAAAATAAAAAACAGGTTGGCAAAATGGAAGTGGTTGAACTCCCAAATGTCCTATAGGGGCAGAGTGCTGGTTTTAAACAATCTTATGGCATCACAGCTGTGGCACAAACTCTCTGTTTTAGACCCACCCGCTGACCTTCTTGTAAAAAATACAGTCAGAGATGGTTAATTTTTTCTGGAGCGGTCGACATTGGGTGCCACAGTCTGTCTTGTTTTTACCAAGAGAGGAGGGGGGCCAGGGCCTTGTCCACCTGGCCGCCAGAACAGCCACTTTTTGTTTACAGTTCCTTCAGAAGTTCCTGACAAAAAACCCTGTGTGGAGAGACGTGGCCAGCTGCATTCTGAGACGTGTAAACTCTCTGGGGCTGGATGCTGCTCTGTTTTTAACAGACTTAAGTCTCTTAAAGATAAAGAGGGTTGCCTCAAATTAATCAAAGTGTTTTTTAGCCTGTAAGGTGTAAAAAATAATAATAATAATAAAAATTAACCCATTAATCATTAATCAATTGAATCTAATCAATCGCAGTGTATTCTTGGCATCAAAATACCCAACGTTGTCATCAGGAAATCGATACTGAAATCGAATCGCCATGATGGATGTGATTTACACCCCTACCCCAGACGCCGTCCGTCGGGAGCGGTGACCCTGAGGCATCTGGTATGGATCACTCGGACGGATTTCTCGGGTGTCGAGGAGGTCTGCTCGCTGCTCGGGGTCCGGTCCGCCAGATTGGCGCGGCGCTTTCTGGAGCATCTGAAAGAGCGGATAACTGCTGCTCCTACAGCTGCACGTCACTGGAAAGCGCCCGCCTGAGACGAGTGACCCATTCCCGGACGTGTATATGGATCCAGACTTTGAGGAGGACAGCGGCCCCCTACTACAAAACGCAAATCAAAGGATGGATCTGTGCAAGACGGACCCGAAAACATTTTATAAAAATTGCACAAAAGTTCTAAACAAGAGAACTCTCCACAACAGGGCAACAAGCGTCTAGGCAGACAAGTTCAGAGGACAAAAACCTCAGTGGAGGACTCTGTAGAGGCCTCAGATCAAAAAATGGACTGGTGACCTTCAATGGAGGACACTTCAAGGTGCCATTGCTTCAAACGCATTTTTATCTGTCATCAGTCCTGAGGTTTTAAACAAATGTCCTTTTTGCAGATTGCCTGAGAGTGTGTTTCACGTTTTTATGGATTGTGTACAACTGACTGTTTTTTAAATTTTTAATGAACGTTTTTAGCCTTTTTAGTGTGGTTTTTACCCATTCCGTTTTTATCAATGGTGTACATTACAGCCGAGCCCCTGCTTACCAAATCCAGAATTTTAAATTATTTAATCTCTGAAGCCAAAATGGCTATTTATTTAACACGAAGGGACAAACTGCAGGGAGGACCTCAGCTTGATGCGTTGGCTCTGTGGAAGTGTAACATCAAAGCCTAGGTTGAGGCTGGAGTTCTGCTTCCACAGAGCCACCGGGGATTTGAAGGGTTTTACACAACTGTGGGGTTTTAACAATGTGTTGTGCACCATTTCTGACTCAGGAGAGCTGAAATATAACAAGCTGCTGTTATAATGATGTGCTGATGACCTGAGTTTTTTAACTGTTCATTGTTCAATCATTGTTGAATACATGTTTTGTTAAAAAAATCAAAAAAATCATAGAGGGTTGCTTCTCTCTCTTAACCACAGCCGAAATGTACAGAGTCTGCATTACTGCAGCAGCAAAAACTAAATACCTACAGGCTGAAGAAATCAGATTAGTTTGGTCAAAAAAAGTCAAAAATAAAAATAATGAGTTTGATTTTTTTATTTCTAGGTCATTGAAATAACTGTTCTGATGTTTAATGTAGTTTTTTCCTCAGTAATGTTTATTCTTAAGGTGAAACACACACAGGGACTGAAGAACCTGGAAAACATTTCTTTGATCAGATTTTTTTAATCACTGGATGGATGGATGGATGGATGGATGGATGGATGGATGATGGATGGATGGAAGTTAAAAAATGACACGAGTCATTCAATAATCATTCTAACCATGAATTGATGATGATTTATCCATTGCTAACCCACCTCAGCTATTGCTGGGCCTTAAACATTTATGTTGAATTTAGTGTTTTAATCATTTATCCTTGAAGCCAGATGTATTCATCATATATCTGAGAATTGATTTATTGTTTAGTGGTTCAATCATTTATTGTTTCATAGAAACATTTAGAAGCATTTCCACTGGCTTGATTGCAGCCATGCATTTTATTTAGTCTTTTACTGAGATGACTGGTAGTAAACTACCTTAGTTATTTTATTTACATTTTTTAACTTTACATATATTCATGTTTTTTTCCCTTTTGTTTTTATTGACCAAACAAGTAACAGGTTCCCTTTATGGTCAAAGAGGTGGATTATGGAGGGAAAATAATTTTTCCATCTATTCCTCTTCGCCCGCCGGTACCCATCAGCGGATTCCGGAGTCCCACAGGCCAAAAAGGCCGGATAGGCCTCCTTCTTCAACCTCACAACATCCCTCACCGGAGGTGTCCACCAACGGGTTCGAGGGTTGCCGCCACGATAGGCACCGACAACCTTGCGGCCGCCCAGCTCCAGATAAGCCGCCGACAATGGAGGAACGGAACATGGTCCACTCGAACTCAATGTCCCCCACCTCCCCCGGGATGTGTTCGAAGGTTCTGCGGAGATGGGAGTTAAAGCCTCGCTTAACAGGGGACTCTGCCAGCCATTCCCAGCAGCACCCTCACAACACGTTTGGGCCTGCCAGGTCTGACCGGCATCCTCCCCCACCACTGGAGCCAACTCACCACCAGGTAGTGGTCAGTGGAAAGCTCAGCACCTCTCTTCACCCGAGTGCCCAAGACATACAGCCTACAAAGTCCAATGAAACGCATGACAAAGTCGATCATCGAACATCAGCCTCAGGTGTGTCCTGGTGCCATGTGCACATATGGACACCCTGCTTATAAAGCTTGAACAGGTGTTCGTTATGGACAATCCATGACCGTCAAAGAAGTCCAAACAATGCAGAGAACACCACTCGAAGTTCAGGTCAGGCGTACATTCCTTCCCAAATCTGCCAATGCTTCTCCTCCAGGGTCTCACTGTCATTGCCCACGTGGAGCGCTTGGAAGTCTCCCTAGCAGAACAAGGGAGTTCCCCAGGAGGGGCAATTTCTCCAGCACCCTCTAAGGACTCCAAGAAGGTGGGTAATCTGAACTGCTGTTCGGCCCGTAAGCACAGACAACAGTCAGAACCTCGCCCCCCCACCTGTAGGCGGAGGGAGGCTACCCCTCTCGCTCACACGGGGTAAACCCCAACGTACAGGCGCTCGGTATTTGCGTCAGGCAAAAAGTATGCCCACTCCCCGCCCGGCGCCTCTCAATCGTAGGCAACTCCAGAGTGGAAGTATGTCCAGCCCCTCTCAAGGTGACTGGTTCCAGAAACCAGAACCATGCTCATCCTCCCTCTGATTGGTCCAAACTGTCTGAACCTTGTTTTGCTAAAGTTTCATTGAAATCCCTCCCAGATGTTTGTTTTAGTGTTAAGTAGTGAAATTCTTTGTCTGACCAGAACAGAAAGAACATTGGAAAAAACTGCATCTGTTCTCCTCAAGGATGAATAAATGCTGCTTGAATGAAGAATACTGATCTCATCAAACATGAAGGATTAAACAGATTTTAACAAAGTTGATCCAGAACTACTTTCTTCTAGCTAATGTGCTCTAATCAGACAGACAGACATCATGGGAGGAAGTTTGAAAAAGAAATAAACTTTAACTGGATCAAAGCAGTGAAGAAGAAATCAGACTTTAGCCTGAAGATCCTCAGTGTGGATCAGTAGAATATCAGCCATATGTCTGCAGTTTAGAGTCAACACAACTTTACCATCAGAAATATCAGCACTAAACTAAAACATGGTGACTGACCTCAATGTCTGTAGTTTGCAGAGGGGAGACTGGAGAAAACCACAGAGCTGCTTCACTCCAAAGTCTTTCAGGTCGTTGTGGCTCAGGTCCAGTTCAGTCAGATGGGAGGGGTTGGACTTCAGAGCTGAGACCAGAGATGCACAGCTGATCTCTGACAAACTGCAGCTCTTCAATCTGAATAAAGAATAAAAAACGTGTTGAAGCAACTGGAGAGACAGGTTAAAACTAAAATAATGAAAAAAATAATGAATAAAAATGTAGAAAAATAATTTGACTGAAAGCTAAAGTCCCATAAAAATGATCAAGTTAAAGTATTAAACCAAGCAGAAGCAGAACATGTTCTAATGAGGTGTGAAGGTCCAGATCAAGGTGTGTTTATTAGTCTCCTCCAGGAGAAATCTGTGTTGGACAAAGAGCAGAGCTGCAACACAATCCAGAACCAGAACAACACAAGCAGCATCAACTGCAAGAAGAAATAGATGAGAAAAAGTTCAGAGGAAAAGTCTTCAAACTCATCCCAGCATTTATCTTGGCTTCTGTTCATCTCCTGCCGACCGCTCGCTTCCTAGTTGGATTGAAGGAGGAATAAATGAATGTTTAATACGATTGTGTTTCCATGAAGGAACCCTGGATCTTCTCCCTGACTTCAATCAAACACTCAGAGGACAGCTCATGTTCTGTCTCCAAATGAATGTTGGTAGCCTGTTTAATGATGACCCGTCCAAACAGATCTGGTACCTTAGATGGGATCAGGGTCCCCATGATCCTGTTGGCTGTCTTCACTAAACTGGGAATCTGATGGGAATCTGACCCTGAGGCCTTCCTGATCTTTACAGCTTTAAGATCCTTGGTGACAAACAACACGTGTTGCTAGAAGATTTCAGTCGGACCTTCAGTGGTTCTGCTGGGATTCTAATGGACTTTAACAACTAAACTGTGTTTTCTAAACAGCTCTGGATCAAGGAGAGGTGATCAGGAAGAGTGTTAATTTCGCCAACCATGATGGTGAAAAATATTTCATTTAAGAGGTGGATTATGGAGGGAAAATTATTTTTCCATCTATTCCTCTTTTCCTTCATTCTAAAGCTGAATGTGAGCTCGTTCTGTTTCTATTTTAACCAAAGCATTCACTTGGGCTGCACACCTGCTAGACAAGGCTAGGCCTAAAGGCTGATCTTACTGACCAATGAGAAGCTGCTTTCAGGGTCACATGGTCTGGAAAGGAAGCCAGACTCCTTTAGGTTCAAGGTTATTCATCCTCCCTCTGATTGGTCCAAACTGTCTGAACCTTGTTTTGCTAAAGTTTCATGGAAATCCCTCCCAGATGTTTGTTTTAGTGTTAAGTAGTGAAATTCTTTGTCTGACCAGAACAGAAAGAACATTGGAAAAAACTGCATCTGTTCTCCTCAAGGATGAATAAATGCTGCTTGAATGAAGAATACTGATCTCATCAAACATGAAGGATTAAACAGATTTTAACAAAGTTGATCCAGAACTACTTTCTTCTAGCTAATGTGCTCTAATCAGACAGACAGACATCACGGGAGGAAGTTTGAAAAAGAAATAAACTTTAACTGGATCAAAGCAGTGAAGAAGAAATCAGACTTTAGCCTGAAGATCCTCAGTGTGGATCAGTAGAATATCAGCCATATGTCTGCAGTTTAGAGTCAACACAACTTTACCATCAGAAATATCAGCACTAAACTAAAACATGGTGACTGACCTCAATGTCTGTAGTTTGCAGAGGGGAGACTGGAGAAAACCACAGAGCTGCTTCACTCCATCATCTTTCAGGTTGATGCTCCCCAGTTCCAGTTCTGTCAGATGGGAGGGGTTGGACTTCAGAGCTGAGCCCAGAGATGCACAGCTGATCTCTGATATACTGCAGCCATTCAATCTGAATAAAGAATAAAAGACGTGTTGAAGCAACTGGACAGACAAAACTTAAAAGTAAAATAATGAAAAAAAATAATTTGACTGAAAGCTAAAGTTCCAGAAAAATGATCAAATTAAAATATTAAACCAAGCAGAAGCAGAACATGTTCTAATGACGTGTGAAGGTCCAGATCAAGGTGTGTTTATTAGTCTCCTCCAGGAGAAATCTGTGTTGGACAAAGAGCAGAGCTGCAACACAATCCAGAACCAGAACAACACAAGCAGCATCAACTGCAAGAAGAAATAGATGAGAAAAAGTTCAGAGGAAAAGTCTTCAAACACATCCCAGCATTGGATGGGCTGGACTCACACAGCAGGCGAATGTAACACAAATCTTTTTCATGTCTGAACGGCCCGGTTCTGATTGGTTTACATAAAAATAAGACCCCATTAGTGCGACGTCCATATGTGAACTGAATGGGATCCAGTATCAGAGCTAATGGTTTAAAAAAGCTCAATACCAGCCAAAGAAGAGAGGCTGGAGAGCAGGATCAGAGGTTTGCTGCAGGCAGAAACAGGTCCTCTTTACTACTGAAAATATTGGGTTATATCAGATCATCAGAACCAAGATGGAGGAATCAGCTCTAAGGTTCCTGATGAGTCCGCTGATGAAGCATCATTGGCTCACAGAGACATGGCTCCAACCCTCTCTTACAGCTGTCAGATTAAAGAGGACAGGTTCTCTCTGACCCGGTCCAACAGAACAGCAGCTTCAGGACAAAGCTGAGGAGGAGGAACCTGCTGCTGCCATCAGAGTTTTATTGTTTTTATTTTTCCTTTTTTTTTTTTTTTTTATACTCTTTATTTAACATGTTTCATTACAATGAAAGATACGACACACACAGAACCTGGGGCACTGATTCATAGTTAAATGGGGAAAAATAAAAAAAAGAAAACATGAAAAATGTTACACCTCGTTATGCTTCCTGCCTGTTGTATTTCAGCCATTTAGACCAACTTTTGCTGTGGGAATGTCCTTTTATATATTAAAGATATGCCAGTTTTTCCATAGAGTGAATCTCCTTCATGACTTCCCACCAATGGTCTAGCTGGGGAGGGAGTTTCTTTAGCCAAGATCGTGTAATAGCTATTTTGCTTTCAGTTGATAGAACTTTTTAAAGACACTCATCTTCTTTCTGAAGCATTTCTCCAGATATCAGCCCGAGCAGAGAAATTCTAACCTCTTTGGGGATAATATATCGCAACATTTTCTTGGTGGTCTGACAGATTCCATCCCAGTAAGGTGCCGACTTTTGGCAGGACCAAAATACATGAGAGTGATTGATGTTCTGATGGCCTCATTCTCTCCTACATTGCTGTTGGTCTCCTCAATGTCTACTAATAATCTGGGGTGTAATAAAATATCTAATTAAACAATTACATCCAAATTCCTTCCATCTTTTAGAACTAGTAGATGTCTGTTGTCTCATACACATTGAAAGTGTAATCACTCTCCGTAAATTTCCTTTCCCATTTCGACTTAATATTCATGGTGTTATTTCCATTATATTTCTGCAAAATTAAATATAGTTTGGATAGTTTTGCATGGGAGGAGGGTATAAGCATTTGCAAAAAATTTTACAATAGTATTACCTTCTGGAGGAACAGCTTTTCTTTATTTTGGTATTGTAAAAAGGTCTTACCTGATAATATTTAAATTAATCTGTATTCTCATGACTATAATCTATTTTTCATTTGCTCAAATTATTTAAATGAGTTACTTTCTACAAACTGGCACAAAGCCACAAGTCTTCCAGTAAAAAAAAGAAGTATCTAATGTTAGTCTTTTGTTTAAGTTCAATTATATGCCAGCCCACTAGGGGGCTCTGCAGGATAGGCTACAGCTCCTCTGTTCGGCTTGGGTGTTAACTGTAGGACATTGGCTGCATGTTTTTGGTTGAGAAAAACAAATAAAAGTTCTCCTGAACTCATATGAAAGTGGAGTTAACTTTGGGCTAACATCTAATTCTCCTGCATTAAAGTTTGAGTTACAGCAGTGCCACATCAGGAGTCCAGTGACATCTGCCAATTTATACCCGTCAACCACTTCTTTTCAGATTAACAAAGTGTCTTCAACTATTCTAATTCCATTTTTGTCTGTAACTATTTTACCTTCCAGACGTGTTTGGGGTAGAATCCCACCCTGCCTAAGTTCAATCTGCTTCCTTCCAGTTTCTATTTCCTAGGAGCACCAGCAGATCGTAAATCTCATCTGAAATGAGAAACTAATAGTATTCCCTCATATTTGAAAGGGCCAGATCCCTTTGGTTAATATGGAATGTTTTAAATTTAATCCTTTGTCTGGTCCCAGACTTAATAAATCTTGACATCAACCTGTACCAGGCATGAAACTGTGTGCTAGATATTCTAATAGGCAATGACTATAAAGGATTTAAAAACTGAGGAAGCTGAGGAAGCTGACTGGGGCTCCAGCTGACCCCATTCTCCCCTTCAGTCTTGACACGGATGAAAGTGGGGTGGGGGGTGACCTTTCTCAGGTTGGCCCAGAGGGGGAGAGAGTGGTGGGTTACTTCAAGAGGGCCTTTAAAAAAGTAGAAAAGCGTTACTGTGTGACAATGCGGGAGTTGCTGGTGGTGATACTTTCACTGGCCACTTCAAGTATTACCTGTGTGGCCTGTCTTTCACTTAGAGAACTGATCACTCTGATCTCCAGTGGCTGATGTCCTTTAAAGAACCTGAGGGTCCCTCAAAGTTTAACTTTGAGGGACGGCAGCAGAATACGCCATAAGATGTTCTGATTCTTAGGTCAGAGGTGTCGAGGTCTTCAGAGAGATCTCCCTATTATCCCAGGTTGGCTTACAGCAGAACAGTAACTGGTTTGCTGTTTAATGACTGGAGTTAAATTACCTGTAGATAAATAGACTGAAAAGCGGCCATTTTACCATTGACCCAGTTACAGGAGGTTTGGTAAAGATGGGCAGGCAATCTGGGCAGGCTAATGATCTGTCCTTCTCTCAGTTCCTTTTAGAATGTTGGTAACTTTGACTCACAGTTTTCCATGAGCTCATGACGGGTTGACCCGTTCCTAGACCACAGAACCGACCAGACCACTGACCTCTGGCCAGACTGGGACTGACAGGTGACACATTAAAATGACCTACAAGACCTTTTTTCCCTTAGAGATGACTTTACAGAGGAACCAAGGTTCCTGGAGATCCTGATGGAGGACCATCTTAGCCATCCTTCCATCCTTCAGCAGGAGGAGATGTGGCTCAAAGGCATCAAAAAAAGTCTGATCTGAGCTCATCAGGAAGGAACCAGGAAGAGCTTCAACAAAACAACTCAGAATAAAGGGGCAGAATAATCCCCTCTGGTTGGTTAATTAACGCATCAGTAGTCCACCTGATGTGTTGAAGACCAGCTGCTCTGCAGAAAACGTTCAAAATGTCGCCTGTATAAGGGCCCAACATCAACAGAAAGATGAAGACGCCCACCTGAAGATGTCTGACATCAGCTTTGGCTTTTTGATTATTTAATTATACAACATGAATGAGAAGAGAAATGTGTTGTGATGTGTTGGATTTCAATGAAAGGTGAACATTTTCAGTATCTGAGTGTTTGATATTAGTTTCTGAATACAAATAAAGTCCAAGTGTTAGATGAGCAGCTGATGGCTGATGGTCAGTATTGGCAGAGATTTCTGGATTAGAGAATGAACTCTGATGATCGGGTCATCTCAGCTACCATTGGGGAAGAGGAGCGCTGAGATTAAATCCTCCAACTTTTCAATGTGTGCTTTGACTGACCCTGATTCTAAAGAGCTGAACTCGTCATCTGTGTGAAACATCTTTGTGTTATGATTTTAACATTTTGCATAGAGATTGATCTTTTTTTACTCATGATGAGGTTTCTTGAATTTAGGAGCTCAGGTTAATCATTTTACGTGTATTTTGTAGACATGAAGGAGTCTATTTTTCGACTAATTTGACCTTGTCTCTTTCCAGGGAAACAAAAAGGTAATGATAATGATAAAAAACAAAAAATAATAATATTTTTTAAAATTCTCAGCAAATAGATCTTTTACCTTGAAAAGTATCATCATGGGGAAAAACAGTTTAATGTTTTTGCCAACTAGGATGTGATTCCAGGGCTCTATTTATTGGCAACATATTTAAGCTATTATAGTCTTTCCATTATTTTTCCATCAATTATAATATTTATATATATATATAACTTTTTTTTATTTACAAATTTAGTTTCCGTGTTTTTAGTTTTCTTTCACAATTATGGTTTATTAGTTATTATCTTTCTTTACATACATTCACAAATTTTCCTTTTTTATTATCGATTACATAAGGATAATATCCTTTTATAATCAAAAGGGTGGAACTGTGGTCAGAATATTTAGATTTCTCTTATTTCATATATTTAATGACGCCATGATCCAGCGAAAATGTGTGGTTATTCTTTTGTTTTGACCTCGACAACCTTCATAGTTTTTTCATCATTATAAGTAAGGGAGAAAAACTCTGTCTAGATCAGAACATTACTGTGCAATAAGGGGCATATGATGAACTGTTCTCTCTTTGCAAAGATAGGAAAATAAAGTGCCGACTGGGTGAAATCCGTCTATCTCTGTTAGGACCCCTTCCAAATAGGTGTGTCTTGGCCCCCATTGGAGCTGGGAACAGTAAAAAACCACTGCACAGAGGATTTAACTCTCTTTCCGTGAAGCTGTCCAGGGTTTCACATCGGAAGAGGCAACAAACATAGAGACGCCGGCTCAAGGCCCAGATCTCACAAATGAACAGAGCTACATCATGAGGATTGACATTCCATAACCGAACTGCTGCAAAACAGGTCATTTGCAACACATATCTCTGAGTTTCAGAACTGTGAAAGCCACAGTGTGAGCCAGATGGGACAAAGGACCCCCCCACACCCACCCACCCACACCGCCACCCCCCCTCTTGCTTTGAGCCTGCCCTGCTAAGCTGCTGCTGGATGAAAACTAAAAACTTCCAAATGGACATGGAAAGAGGTTTGCTGGTCTGGCACCGTTAGGGACAGAACAAACAAAATGTCTTTGATGATTTTGATAATTTCATGTGTTCACTGATGAATAAAGACAAGGTTAACAGGACGGACCGCATGGAATATGTGTTGAGCTGTTGTTGAAGCTTGGACAAGCTTTATTTCACTAAGGGTTTAAACACTGATATAACATTAGTGTTCATGTGTTCCTCAGATGCTCATTACATTTCCATTACCAAGTCTGACCAAGAGTCATTTAAGGGAATCCTGATGTCTATTCACTGCTAGCTATTTCAGAGAAGGTGAAGAATCATCAAGTGGGAATGCTTATGCATTCCCACTTTTTGTTTTTCACTTAAAATTTTTCTGACTCTAACTAGTCCCGCAGTTTTCAACCTATTTCAACAATTTTGGTATCAAAACGCTCAGCTTGTTCAGGAGAATTATGCTATGTCTTTTGGTAAAGATATTTTTTGTAGTTTTCGCGATATTCAGCCTTTTCTGCATTTTTTGTCCCATTGAAATGCATGTAGAATTCTTAGATTTCAGCAAAATTCATCTAAAACTTCATCATCTTTGACCTTGAACTACTTCAGCATACTTTCAGCTAGAAACACCATTCAACTTTAAAATGTTTCTGTATCTTTCTGCTATTACTGTTTAACTCAGCTTTTTGCTAACTTTTACAGTTTTGCTTCAGTGAAACTTCAAACCTTAAAAAGAAAATTTAAAGATTTTCAGATTTATAAAGGAAGTCTATGGACGGAATTCTTTTCAACTGCTAGAGTGCGTGCTCTAGGTTTTGAGCTGTTCTGGTTTTTCCCAGACAAATTCTTCTCACTTCCTCATTTTTCACTCAATTGAAATAAATTATACATCAAAACGTAGGTATTTTTGTCAGGATTCAGGAAATGTAACCCTTATTTGTGTGGCATTTACGTGTTTTCCGACAGTGTGTCTCCAGACCGCGAAGTCCACACTTCCCCAATAGAAATCCAATGAGAGACTTGCCAAAAATCACATCTGAAAATCCAAAACGATAGATATTTTCGTATCGCTCCCATTTCTTAACTGTTTAATGTACAAACGTGAAACTTGGTATACACCATCTAAAGACAGCTTCTAGCACTCCACATTGAAGGAATTTTTTCAATATCATTTATGGTTTAGCTGTTTAGCTGACTTGTTCATTCCATTTTCAGGAAAACGTTGATTCTGAGAAAAATCCTCATATTTAGAAAAAACAAATTTTTACATCGTCACCGTGGCCAAATAGTTTTTATTAGAAACATGAAAGTTGGCACAGTGGAAGCCGAAGGATGGCTGCACCCACAGTCGATCAGAATTTTTTGTTACCTTATACGGTCTAGGGGGCTTTTCAAAATGCCCCCAGTGGCAAATTTCAAAATAAAAGCCTCCCATTGCTACATGTAATTTTCATCTATTGACCTAATAATGGGTAAAAAGAGCATTTTAATGATTGGAAATTCATCAAGTATCAATGTTGGGTTTGACCCTTTCCTCAACACACAACCCTGCTAGACTTTCATAATAAGACTCCAGGGACCCTACAAAATAAAAGCCTCTATATTACACTCATGTGTTAATTAATGGAAATGACTCAGCATAATGACTCAAACTCCACCAGCTTGTTTCTATTAGACTCTTGGGACCTTTTCAAAACACAACCCAGCAAATTTCACAATAAAAGTCTCTCATTTACGCTCTAATATAGCATCTATTCACTCAATAACATGGAAAACTCTTTTATATGCACTCTTTGTGCCATATGGTTCATAGGTATGACCCGAACTCAACCAATTTCTTCAGATTACACTACCAAGGGCTGTTGACATCACACCTAAGTGAACATTTCTTAATGAAGCTCTAACATTTCTACTATAATAATGCATCTGTTAACGTCATAAGCAAATGCTTTGCTTCTGTCAACTTCCAGGTAAACAGATACTTTTAGACTTTTTCTTCTGGTTAATCAACTTTAACTAAATGTTTTGCTTTTAAGATGAGGTTGTTTCTAACATTATTCTGCCAAATGATTCTACCCTACAAAATCTTCAGATGATTCCACTTGTTTCTGTTGTTTGAAGTTTCTGGTTACTTCCCATCACATTTTCAAATGTTCCTTAGCTAATTTGTGCTTCTTTTCCTTCTTTCAGTTTCTTTAGCTAATTTTTCTCTTTTCATTCAGCAAAAAAAGTATTCCCACTTTGCCGTTTCTCCAAAACAGCTTTTTCTAGTTTAACTAAAGGTTACTGGTTCCTGATTAAGAAAATAATCTTATAAATTGTTATTTGGCCAAACAATGTTTTATTCATCTGCTCTCTTAAACTGTAATATGGTTTTCAACCATGCTTCCCTTCCTCTTTGTACAAAAAAGTAGTTTAGTTTCGCTTGAGTTTCCATAGTTTAACTTAAGAGTTTTAAACTGAAATATGTTTGACATGGAGCTGGATGAATTTTTTTAATAAACTCTTATATTTTGAACAGAAGTTGTGGTGAATTTATTCCATATATGTGCAGAATTAACTGTTTGACCATGATTAGAGCTTGAATCACTCTTTCATTTATTGTTCTAACAAACAGCTAGCAGGGCGTGTGTTCATTAACAATATATGACAGTCCAAATAATATCTGATAAAAAAAAGATATTTGCCACCAGTGTTAATTTCGTCAACCAGGACGGTTTGTTGGAGAAGCTGGGCGAAAACAACACCTGGATGTATGGAACCATTTCATTTCATGTATGGGCCTCGAGTAGCAGGAACGGGTGTGTGTGGGCCTTTGCCTGTATCTGTCTGTTTCTCTGTGATAGCAGAAAGATGTTCTACTGATAGACTGGATATTAATCGTTTAAATTTCCTCCTCCCAACTAGATTCCTGACACAGTGACACCACAGCCAGATCAGAGGTTGGGGAAGGAACTGAAGTCTGTTGCAGAGATGGTGGGAGCCCCCCTCCCCCATACAAACCTGACTCCAAAGAGCAGAAAGCCCTGGAGAACTCAATGGTAAAGTGGATTGGGCGTTCTGGCCTGCCTGCAAGGACCATTGAGGATGAAGACTTTGTGGATATGATGATCATCATTTAAACTAAGACTAAGACTAAATTTAAAATAAGCTGACAAAATTAACACTGATTGCCACCCCTACCGGGCAATAAAGATCTTAATAGTATCACAACATAATATGGCGTCCCACCTGGCTGAGCATTGAATATAACAGTTATTCACAACAAAGTGAATGATGATGTTTGAAAAAACAGAGAAAACTCACTTAAGTTTCTTCACTTTGCAGATTGAACTCTCCAGAATCTCACACAGATGCTTCATTCCAGAGTCTCCAAAGGTTTTCCCTCTACTGATCTCATCTATTATGACTTCAGTCAGATCAGAGGGCTTGGACTTCAGAGCTGAGGCCACGATTTCACAGTCAGCATCATTGAGAGAAAAGCCACCAAGTCTGTGATTAGAGGAGAAATAAAGTCAGTTCTAATGAAATCAGACAATCTTATTGATGATAAATCACAGACTAAAACATGATGAGCAAACAAAAACAGGGAAAATTTATTAGTGTAATTAGAGCTGCTACTAACAGTTATTTGAAAATCAGTTAATCTATCAAATACGTTTTCCACTAATCATATTAATAATCAGATAGCCAAAGATTTCTTAGAGAAGACTTTTATTTTATTAAACCAGGTGTAACTAACTTTTCTACTTGTGGAAAGAGCAGATTGACATCTTTTTTTTTGTTGATCTTAAATGCAAAATGTTTATATCATTTTTTTAGAATCTGGGTCTAATTCCTGCTCTAAGTGGGTCTCTCTGTCTGCTAAAAACAAGTTTTAGATTCTCTATACTCCAGTTAATGATTAATTGATTGATCGATGGTGAAAATAATTTCTTCAATGATATGTCAAATATGTGTAAATACTGGACAGAGGATGAATTTAATAAGACTCTGAATGTAACAAGTGGACTATCATTGATCCGTTTCAATGGTAGAAGCCTCTATTCAAACTTTGAACAAATTAAAGACTCTTTGGGGCAGCTAAAAAGACGTTTAACCATATTGAAAAGATTGAGTTTTTATGGTTGGAAAAGATCTCTAGAATGCGCAGTCCGGCACTACCATCCATGTTTACTTGAAAAAATGAATAAACTGCTGGCCATGTTTTGTTTTTGCTTCAAGGTACTGGACATAAAATTAGACTTGTTTGGTCTGTAGAAACAATTCACACAGGACATCACAACAAGGCTGTATATATTTGGAAATATGAACAGCAACATGGAAAAAATCGGATTTCGCAAACAAATATCGGAATTGAGCATCAAGGCCTGCAGGGTGAACGTAGCCTTAGACTCTTGATTCTGCAGCTAATCCATCATGTCTTCTGCCGAGATCCAAGCAACACAGAAATTATTTCATTCATGTCAATGAAATCTTTCTCATCGTTTCTTTTCTGCTTCTCTCAAGGTGGAAATATCATTATTTAGCATTTTTATAGGTTTTTAGTATTTATATCCTTCTAATCTAATAAGAAATAGAAATGTGAGTTCAGCTCAGAAATACATCCATGGATTAAACTAAATGACACATCAGGGTTTTTGATTTCTTCCATCTTCCTGTTTAAGGCTAGTTTTTTCTTCCTACTAATCAAAATATTTGACCAGAGGCCATAAAAACAAGGGAGAAATTCTCTGGAAGAATCTCCAGATGTGCAGGGACACTAAAGCCTAACAATGCCTCCACCTTCCAGTCCAGATCCATCCAGCCTCTCTGGATCTGCTACTGAGAGATGCAGCAGCAGCACCGGGAGCTCAGAGCCTCGTACAGAGGAGGAGAACGGGAGAACCAAGTGTCCTCTCCAGGACTGAAGTCTTAGAGAGGTTCTGGGATTCTTCCTGCGTTCCACACTGCTGCCCATGTTGGCTCAACATCACTAAATAATGTTGCTGGGAATGGGAGTGGGAATTTCCTGCATTATCAGCTCTAAATTCACTGGATTCTGGGAAGTTCTGGATAATGCTGCAACCCCACACTGAAATTCAAAACTCATTGTTTCATGTTTCCTGCTTATTAGTGAATAAATCATGAGAGGAAGTTTGAAAAAGATATAAACTTTAACTGGATCAAAGCAGTGAAGCAGAAATCAGACTTTAGCCTGAAGATCCTCAGTGTGGATCAGTAGAATATCAGCCATATGTCTGCAGTTTAGAGTCAACACAACTTTACCATCAGAAATATCAAGACTAAACTAAAACATGGTGACTGACCTCAATGTCTGCAGTTTGCAGAGGGGAGACTGGAGAAAACCACAGAGCTGCTTCACTCCAAAGTCTTTCAGGTTGTAGTTCCTGTTTAGGTCCAGTTCTGTCAGATGGGAGGGGTTGGACTTCAGAGCTGAGACCAGAAAAGCCCAGCTGAGCTCTATTAAACTGGGATGATCCAATCTAAACAGAAAAACAAGATTTTAGTTAAATTCAACAGAATGCCGATGAAACAAATTATTAACATATAAATAATAATAATACAATATAGAAAACTAATTTGAGTGAATGTAGAAGTCCCAGAAACTCGATGAGCTGATGTTTAATTTTTGATCCAGTAAAACTGATGGAAAGAGATAAACCAAGCAGAACCAAAACATCTTCTATTGATGTTGGAATGTCCAGATCAAGGTGTGTTTATTAGTCTGACATCAGACTCCCAGAAGCCATGTTGCCTGGGGCTTAAATGCCGCTGGTTGGGTCTCCCAAGTCAATAAGGCTCTAAGCTCTACATGTCAGGCAAGCAGCAGTTCAAAAGCCGCAATGAGGGAAAAAAAGTTTGAGGCATGAGCAGGGACACCACCCTGGGGCCAGGCCTAGGGTTACAGTTCTTCAGCAGGTGCCTGTAGGTCGGCTTCTTGCTTACGGGCTGGTCTCCGTTTTTCAATCTTGGACTGTGGGCCTCTGGATGTCCTATGGGGGGGCACTTCAAGGTAGAGAGTCGAGGGCCCTTTACTAGGGGCCATCCAGTCTCTGTACTAGCGGAGCTGGGGTTGCTAATTACTGGCGTTAAGTTGGACCTGTTCCTGGTGCATGTTGGACTCCGACAGTGCTGCCCTCAGTTACTGGTAGTAGAGGCTGGAGAGCTGGAGAGGTTTGCTGCCGTGAGGAAACAGATCTTCTTTACCACCAATAATTTTGGGTGATATCAGATCATCAGAACCAAGATGGAGGAACTCTGAATCAGCTCGAAGGTTCCTGATGAGTCCCCTGATGAAGCATCATTGGCTCACAGAGACATGGCTCCAACCCTCTCTGACAGCTGTCAGATTAAAGAGGACAGGTTCTCTCTGACCCGGTCCAACAGAACAGCAGCTTCAGGACAAAGCTGAGGAGGAGGAACCTGCTGCTGAGTTTTATTGTTTTTAAGCCTTTATTGTCATCTTCTTAAACATTATTTTCTAGATAATCTTATTTCATTAGGTGGTTGTCATCTCTGAATTATTTCATTAGAACATGTTTGTGGTTCTGGTTCTACTCCAGAGGAACCAAACACCATTCTAGATGTAAAGATATGGATAAGAAATGAGAAATTAGAAGCCATCTTATCTGCCAGGTCTAACCATCTGAATCAACAAATCAAAAACATTTTAGGTTTAACATTTAGAATCTTAAACAGGAGAATAATTAATTTACAAGGTAAATAGCCTTAGAAATTACTATTCTGACATTAAGACAGCCGCAGTTTATAAAGAAAATTAATTAGAATAAAATTAGGTAAATTTGATTTAAAGTATCAGTGAATGATGATGTTTGAATCAACAGAGAAAACTCACCTCAGTTTCTTCACTTTGCAGATTGAACTCTCCAAAATCTCACACAGATGCTTCATTCCAGAGTCTCCAAAGGTTTTCCCTCCACTGATCTCATCTATTATCATTTCAGTCAGATCAGAGGGTTTGGACTTCAGAGCTGAGGCCACAATTTCACATTCAGCCTCAGAGAGAAAACAGCCACCAAGTCTGTGATTAGAGGAGGAAATAAAAGTCAGTTCTAATGAAATCAGACAATCTGGATGATAAATATTAGCATGTGTGTTATCACCATACTGCAATATCACTCTGTGATGCGATATTTTGCCCAGCAATCAAAATGAAATGTACTGATAAAAAAGCAAGCGCAGTACATATTCAATAAAATCAATGGCTCTGTTCGAAATCCTGGGCTGCATCCTCCAAGGACGCCAGTCTACCTAGACTGGATCCGTCGAAGTCCTTGAAAATAAGGAGACCGGAAGAGTTTTGTCTGTAAATTCAAACAGGTCTACCCTTCTCGGCGGGTTTTACCGTGAACCGTGTAAGTTGACACACAAAGCAGGAAAAGAATGAAAACCAAAGTTTTCAAAACTGTTTGTTTATTTATTTATTTTAATTATAAAGTCAGCAAAGATTACACTCACAAGAATCCAGAGTGGAATAAATGTTCTGTTGGATTAATTGTACATAAGTTATTCTACTTTAATCATATTATACTTACACATATTGTTTTATTCATATCCCTATCTTACTTAAACATTTAACTTTGTTTGCTGTGTTACTAATGCTTTGCTGTAAGTCTGCAGAAGGATGCTGACGGTAGGTCATGGCTGAGGTCAAGGCTGTGGAACATGGAGAGCTGCATAACCAGATAAGGAGAGGAATCCTCCTTATCTCATGATGTTGTACAGAAGTTTCTGTGAACAGGTTTCATCTGGTTTTCCACCCTCCCTTAGCAGATTGAAACCACATTGTAACCAGGGCATCCCTGATCTAAATAAAAGCTTGGAAGGACAGAGACCACTTCAGAGTGGTTTGGAGAATTGTAACTGAACGGTCTCTGATCACTCTTCTTGCAAGTAAATCATACTCAATTCTCTGTGTCTTTCTTTGTGCAGGTTGCTGAATAAGGTGTTTGGTGTTTAAACCTAACAGGTAGAAATATATAAGTAAATCTAAACAATGTATGTATAAAAAATATATCTGCAAAATCTCTAATATTCAAACAACAAAAAATACTTAAATAAGCATATTGTGCAAAACAGCAATAAAAAAAATTTAACTCCTATCAGATTTATAGTCCCCACCCTGCAGATCTATTAGAATCTGTCCTTAAATTCCAGCCAAACCCATTTAGACAGTAACAGATAAAAACCTTTAGATAAATCAAACATTACCGCCACATATCTGACTCAATAACCATTAAAACAACTATTTTCATTCATCTCAGACGGAACTATTCACAGACTGGATTATATTAAACTGAACTTCCAATATTCACCACTGTTCAGCGCCAAGTAAACTTTCCTCTGATCACGGAGCAAATCCCGGCTTGCTTGGACTCGCAATGAATCCTGGGTATTCCAAGGATACCGAGGATAGATCGGACCCACTCCTTCAAATCAGGGAAAAAGAAGGACGCATTTTAAGGTCGCATAACGAGGAGTCTTGGAATCCGACCAGGCGCCGCGGCTATGACGTAATCGTCCTTCAAATCTGGCCTTCTAAGGACGCAGCCCATGAATTCGAACAGGGCCAATATGTGTTCTTGAGCGTTCTCGTGTGCTTGTGATACATCATCAGCCACAGCCCGAGCACTGTTCCAATTGCCGAGAACACCAAACCGAGAACGCACCAAATCCCTGGATGTTGTTCTCGCCCCGCCCTCTTTATCGATCAGAGCAGGCTTGTCCGTTTTTGAGATTGACGGCTGTCCCAGCAGGCACTGCGGCAGCAGCAGCTTTCAATGGAGCGCTCCATTGAAAGTTAAGTTCTCCTTCTGGTGCTGTTGTTCACTAAAAGCACGTTTTGAGATCATTTGTGGAGAGAATGTTATACCTCAGAGCATCACGATATGGTCAATTTACTGATTTAAAAGCATAATAAAAAAAAAAAATTAAAAAAAAGATTTCTGAAGTTGAGAGAGAACCGCTGCAACCAGCAGAGCTCCGAGGGAGTAACGGACAGCCAGGGGCTAACCGCAGCCCGTCTGAAGCAGCGGCCTCTCTCGGCATAGCCGTGTGTGAGCTTACAGCTGGGTCTGATTTTTTACTTTTTCATTTGACAAAATGTTCATTTGATTTGTGTTTATCTGACTGTGTTCATTATTATTCCCCTATTAAATGAAAAAAGTCAATTTATTATTACAAAGAGACTATTAATAACAGGAGGTGAAATACAGCTCTAGAAGAATCGAGCGTATGGTGACGTCATGAGTACTGTTCTGTTCCAGTTGACATATCTGTGCTGCATGCTCGGGTTCTTGCCAAGTCCACACTTTCCTTTGTTCTTGCCAAGACCAGACTTGGTGAGAACGTGAGTACGAACACGCATTCTCGTGAATTGAGAAAAGTGTTGTCGAGACTCCTCGTTATGCGGCCTTAAAATGCGTCCTTCTTTTTGCCTCTTTTAAAGTGGTCCGATGTATCCCCGCTGTCCTTGGTTTTCCCAGGATTCATTGCGAGTCCAAGCAAGCCGGCTGCTCCGTGATCAAAGGAAAGGTTACTTGGCGCCGAACAGTGGTGAATATTGGATCATCCAGTCAGATTGATTCAAAGTTTTTCTATCTAAGGAAAACCAGCTGATTGCATCGACTTATTGACTCAAATGCAATCCCTCACACTAAGCATGCTTGTAGCGACAGTGAGAGAGGAAAAACTCCCTTTTAAGAGGAAGAAACGTCCACCTTGAGAATTGGAACAGGCTGATGACGTTTCAAGATTACACAAGCACAAGAGTTAAAAGATGTATGTTTTTAACGTTTAAGTCCACACATCTTATGCTTTGTGGTATTCTGTACTTTAAAGATTCATCTCAGTGGTCACTTTTTAAACACCACAATGTATTAAATAAATACATATGCTGGGAACCAATTCTTTTTACATCTCTTTAATATTTTGTTCTATTCAGCTACACAAGCAACTCTTTAAACCAGTAAGAATTGTACTTTTTAAATGTGACTTTACCCGATTCTTATCTACACCTTAGTAATTTATTGATATGCCGCACAATTTCCTCCTTTTTGGTGCTATAGAAATGGCCACCCTATAGTAGATTCACACGATAGATTTTTGGGCCTCTGATTTACATGCAAACCCTAGAGGTGACGGCAAAGAGATGCGGGGAACAAACTTTAGCTTAAACACTCAACCAAAGACGAGTTCTGTCCTCAATGAGAAAAAAATATCTGAAGGTATCTGGGCCATGGTGGCTGTGGATAAACTTTATGTAAACAGATAACATTCAGGGACTCCATGTTTTTATTTACAAATAAGTTATACTAACAAAAAACCAACCCCTCAATGATGAGATAAACCTTTGTTTGCTGGTAACTGTAACAACTAAAAACTTAAAATGTCTCTCTTTACGTTTCTGCTTCTCTGTATTTCTGCTTCTTATATTTTTGCATTTAAACCAACATCTAGACAACCACAGGCATTAAACATGATTTTACTGGGTCATTGTTGGATTAATTGTACAAGTTATTCTACTTTAATCATATTATACTTATACATTCATATTTACACATTTGCATATTCCTGTATACTTGTATTACACAAAGTGTTGAAATGTTTCACTTGCTGTCTTTCTAATGCTTGTTATTAGTGTGTGCAGGAAGCAAGGTCAGGAGAATGGAGGATTGCGAGAAAGGAGTGAAAGCT